>VUQG01007950.1:9226-20020 GCA_015106755.1 Etia nguti
GAGGTTTAAGACTTTTGCACAGCACTTTGAGTATCAATAATTTTACCTGTAGGTGCTCTTCAATGTCCTTGCGATCATAGGTGATCCCACTGGGTGTGATGCAGGGCTCCCTCATCAGCTCAAAACTGATCTTCCCACAAAGATAATCAGGAATCTCTCGCTTCTGACGGGAACAAACAAAATACAAAGAAGCGTCACTCTGACCTAATACTGAGAGATCCTGTGTATGGCTCGATCCCCTAAAATCAGGGGTGTTAAACACAAGGCCCGGGGGCCAGAATTGGCCCTGCAAAGACTCCGAGCCGGCCCACTGGATGGCATCGGAAAATGTAAATACTGGACCTTTAACTGTATTGTCATAAGTTTTATAGCATTTCCTACTGAAAAAGACCTCCCACATGGCCATTTATATTACATATAAACAATTAGATGACAAAAAAGTTCCTGTTTTTTCACTTTCTACAATAGAGATTTCTGGGGGTTTTGTCATTTTCAGTTAAACTTCCTTAGACTGATGGAAAGGCAGTTTGTTTGGACGGGCCCACTTAATATGAAAGTGGGCTTATGTGGCCCACGATGTAAACTCTCATAGAACCTAGAGTCATAGCTTAAAACTGTTCATTTTTTCTTGCTATAAAATGGTAACAAATTATACCCACATTAATCTGTTTTCCTTTCTCAACCTTCTCAGCTTTTTTCTATACCAATTTTATATTAAAGACTGTAGACAGAAGCGCCACAAATCAGAAGTTACTGAAGTTGAAACTCTTTTTGAGTCAACTTTTATCTGAACAGAACACCTTCTGAGCCAGACAGGAGAGAAACACTCTGCTGGCAGACGCGACGGTGTCGTTGCAATTACATGACAATTGCCACAGCCGAGTCAACAACTATCTATAGCGAGAGCTTTGGCACACAAGCAGTGACCGTTACCATAGGAACAGCAGCAGTCGAAAATAAAAAGTAGCTGTTTATCTGAAGTCTAATTGGATTTTTAAAGAGATCACGAGCCTTAGTGTTAGCATGTAGCCCGAATGCAGACAGAAACAAATGTGTGTATTTACTGTGTGATGTAGGTATGTGTGTGTGTGTCTGTGTTAGCCCCACTGTAGGCTAATCATGGATTTGTCAGCATCGCACAACGAGTACGAAGCATTAATTAAAGATCGTACTCACTTTTCTTTTCTCGTCCACTTGAGAGAAGAGCTCATCCATATCCATTAGATACTTGTCCTTTCCACGTCAGTGTTTCAGAACAACCGGACATATGAATGAATATTCAATTTCATTTTAAAAAACACACCACTTAATATTTGTTCATTAGGGTGACTCTAATTACAAAGAGTAAACAAAATGTAAAAATATACATGTTTTGAGGCGATCTTGGCAGCGTCGCCTCCATTTTGATTGTCATCTTGTTTTTCTTTGTATTCTTCTAGTTCTCTGCAAAAATACAGAGCTAATTTTAATTTATGCATGCGAAACAAAATGACACCTACAAGCCAAATTATCAAAATAAACATTAAAATGCAAGTGGTGCTGCAAAGCCTCACCTTTCCTTCTCAGCCAGTATAAGTTTGGTCAGATAGGCGTGTAACTCGTTCTCCTGGTTGATGCGCTTCTCCTCAATACTGTTCCAGCGTTTTTTCTTGGCAATGCGCAAAGCACTGGGGATGTCATCTCCGAAATTCAGCCTTTGTTCTTTTGCCAGGTTATAAGCTGTAAAATAAAAACACCGCTACAGCAACACGGCTTTACAGTTAAAACGCTGCCTTCAAAATATCCGCACAAGATACGTTCAAAGATGTTAACTAGGAGTGCAGCAGTTCTGAATCCACAATAGAAACGTCCAGCAGTGTTGGAGCTCTTCTTACTTTACTAATCGGCGTGCTAATGTTATAGACAAGCAAGAGAAATATTTAATTAATCTTATGCATTTGTTTAAATATGTTCTGTTAAGATGTATCATGTTATTGTAAACAGCATATATGTAAATACATATGGGAAATAGAACCGGTAATTATCCATGTGTGATAATAATGTAATTAGCCACGTGTAACCATTAAAGCATGACAGTTTGCTAAAAGCTGATATTTATAAAAAAAAAGTTCCTCCAAAGAACAAACAGAGTTTCTCTTTTGTTCATGATTAAACTGTAGCCACCTAACAATCACTATCAGTGTTTGCATTAACAGTGACTAACCATGACTTGCACACAACATATCTAACATATTTAGTGTACTTTTCTTCTTAATCGATCAGCTGCAGCCCAGAACAAAGCCATGGGCTGACTTGGATGTCAGCAGCTGCATGAAGCACTGTGATAAAGCGCTCAGGGAGTCTGCAGAGAGTGCAACCTGCAGAAATATCTGCAAGCCAAACTTGCCAAAGATACAGGCTCTGCATGCAGGGAGGAAAATCCCAAAACAAGTCTGCTAAACTGGTGAAAGGTTCTCCTATACTGTGAGTTATTCCACTTTATGATTTATTTCTCATTAAGTTGTGGAATTACTTTGGTCTATTTTCACGACGGAGTAATAGGCAGGCTTCCAATTTTTTATAAACTAAGTGAAACTAGTCACAAATCATGGTTAGAGTTAGAGTCGTGGTTTAAGTGATCGCTGAATTACTTTCTGTAAAGTCTCATAAACGCACATTCATACATCATTCTATACAGGGAAGCTTAATCACCCAAGAGAAGCAACCATAGTACTGAGTGGAGACAAAATTCCAGCTTTCTTTTCTTCCAACATATCATTACACTGACAACAGCTCATGCAAACATATGTTGTGCCTCAGAGAAGTGCTCTCAACCCTTTGAGGCCTCACTGATCTTAACGAATTAACTTTCACATAAATGGGGAACTGCATGAGTAAATTTGTGCAATGCGCTAATTTTCACCATCATTCTGGAGGTTTTTCTGACCTTTCTGCAGGTTCCCAATGGCCTCATCGTAGTTCTCCAGCTCCAGGTGACACTGACCCAAGAAGAAGTGTGCCTTAACTGACTGACTGTCCAGCTCCAGCGCATGCTTACAATCTGCCAGGGCTTTGTCATGCTGCTGCAGCTTCACGTAGCAGAGAGCTCGGTTGGTGTAGTATACTGCCACAGATGGATTACGGTTCTGTAGAGAATCAGCAGATAATAAACGTGCATTGTAACCTCATTTTTCATCCAGAGGGAATCTGCATCCACTTCGTCTCACTGGCATGAATACTACAAAAAAATTAACTCAACTTTAATTTTAAAAAAAAAAGACATCACTGCAGCATTTGTGTTAGAGATTACTCACAATAGCTTTACTGTAACACGTAGCAGCCTCCTGGTACTTGCGGCAGAGGAACAGTCGGTTTCCCTGCTCCTTCAGCTCCTGCGCGGTGGAACTCTTCTCCGGGCTGCCGGCCATCTTCTCCACCGGCTCCGCGGGGCCCGCCTCGCCCTGCTTCCCTATCCTGTTCCCCGTCTCTTCGGCTGGCTAAACGACAGGTTTAAGAACGCCCCGTCCGTCCTGGGGTCACACACACACACAGCCACAACAACAGAGACACAGTTTCAGTGAACATTCACTGCAATGCACCTGCAATGCGCGTCTTAGGCGAATTAGGTGCAGTGGGTTGATGCCACCCAAAAGGCATCCGTTTAATTTGCTGACTGCGCTCACAGCTGAAAACTACAGCGAGGTGGATGCACCGCCGGCGAGTTAACTATTCATGTGACGGACATCAAGAGGCGAGTCAATGAGCAGCACAGCTGGCTATCACAAAACATCGCACAGCCGCGGTCCTTAGCATTGCATTTAAGCTCAGTGTTATACTGAAAGCTGTAGACGAGCAGTATTAATAAACTATATCGCTATTGTTTCGCTCACTAACAACTGAGACACAGCTGCTACACAAGCACACACAGGCACAATGCTGCTAACTCTAGTGGCCAGCAGACAAGAGATCGCTGCTATGCTAGCTTAGCTAAGTTAGCTCAATAAGCGATGTTGTCGCTTACCGCCGGGTGGCTGGCTAGTTTGAAGACAGTAAAGCTCGCTCACTCGATATAACAAGCAGCTTATTAGTAAGTTAATTCTGTAACAATTGTGGGACTGAAAGAGTCGCCTCGACATTTGTTAACCACAGAAAACAAAAACCAGCTAACGCTACGTTAGCCTGTTTTACACAGCTCACTGAGGTTTAGTTTAGCTTTTGTCCGGTGTAAGGTTTGTTTCGCGGATATGCGGTTTCCAGCTCTTACCTTTCAGCAGGAATCTCACATCCAAGTGAAACCAGTTTTATTTAAGTCAATATCAAATCTTTCATCGATTAATTTTTCCCCCATACGAGCTGTCATGACAGGTTGTTGTTATGCTGACGTCAAGCGCTTTGACGCGAACTCGACGGAAGCCGGGAGTATGACCAGTCCAGCTTCACGTCTATACAGCGCACACCCTAAAGTTCACCCGCTTCACACCACATCCATATGAACTTCAGATTAATTAGACAATTAAATATGACCATCTAACTCTATAAACAGTTTCTATGAGCATAGTTACGAGCTGCACACATGCAATCGGTCTTCTAATGTGTGCATTCTTCTTCTTCTTCTTTCTGCTGCTCCCTTTAGGCTCCTAATGGAAATCTGAGCATCTTCAGATCCTCTTGTGTTTGTGCCACCGTTTCCAAACCATGCATCACAGTAGGTTTCACTGCCATCTTATAAAGCTTCCCTTTGACTCTACTATTCTGCTTCCCTTGTGTCACAAATCACCCCCGAGTCTCATCTCCACCCAATCCACCCTACCTGCACTCTCTTCTTCATCTCTCTTGTTCTTTGCTTTGAATGGTTGAATGCTATTCTAGTTCCTATTTTGGTTCCTATCTCTTTCACTTCTAAACTAGCCTACTTCAGAGGAGACACGCTTAATTTTAACAAGCTAAATTCATTTGAATACATTTCCTTTAAAAAAAAGAAAATCATATGTGAAAATTAATCATGTTTCAAAGTATGAGATACTGTTTGTTCTGTTTTTCCCCCTGTGTACTCTAAATGTACAGTTAACAAAAAGGGACCAAACCTTTGAACATCTCAAAATTGCATCTGTGATGATATGAAAGAGGTAATATATCCACCTATTCTGTCTCCAGCGTGCTCTTAAATGACTGCCAAATCCTTCTGAACTTCCACTGTGGGAAAAATAAAGACAGCTAATAACTGAGCAGAGAAGAATGACTGCTTTTGCGCAGAGCAAATTAAAGATTAAAAAGTAGAAATTTCCCACTGATTGCCTTGGATGACATATAATAACTCGTAAAGTTAAAAAATCAGGGCTGTCACGGTGTAACAGTGATGAGGTCACAAGTTCCTTTCCAGAAAACAAAACCATGAAACATTTTGCACTTAAATGCCAAAAAACTGGTTTAGTTCCACTTCAAATACAAAAATAAAAGCACTTCTCAGAGTCAGCTGACACTGAGAGGAGGACTGATGAACACTAAACCATCCTCGATAAAATATGTATTATATTAAATCTGCAGTGTAGAGGCTTTGCAGTCCTGAAAGCTGGAGGTACAACCAGCTGCACAGTTTCTGTCTCCCTATAGAGTCAAACTGTGTGCACCTCAGCAGGCAAATACATAAGACTGTGTGTGTTTTCCTTATTAGTTATTATCTTCTAAATGAAGGGAGTTGTTTTCTACGTGAGACCATGAAACACATTTCTGGTGTTTCAAGAGAGCTGTGAACAGAGTAGAGAACCATGGAAGAGCAGGAGAAACTAGAAAAGAAAGAAAACGTGAGGGGAAAAAGGAACTGAAATTATAAAAGAAACAGAAAGGAAGAAACACTTCTGGAGCTGGCACAGGAATAAGAAGTGCTCCGGGGCCTGGAAGGTGGAGGAGGATGCTGTTTGTGTAGCTCAGCCTGGACATCAGCACCTTCCTCTGTGTCCAGCCTTTTCCAAATCCTTCCTCCACCTCCTCTCCACCTCGTCACTTTCTATCCTACCTCTACTCTGTCTTTATTGCCGGTTTACCTTTTCACTTTCTTCACTCTCTTTCTATTACCCCTTGCCCTATCTTCCTGCCCACTTCTTTCACATTATGTTATTCCTCTTTCTTTCTCTTTCCTCCTTCTTTCACGCTTTTACCCCCTCTTTTTTCTAAGCTATCTTTTCCCCTCTGTATTTCACCACTCTTTCTCCTGTTATTCTTGTGCTGTTTCTTCACCTCTCTGTCTAAAAAAAAAACCCCTCCTCCTTCAACAAGGTGCTGGAAACATTCCTGACATATTTAGTCCATACTGAGATGAGAGCATCACACATTTCATGCAGATTTGTCGGCTGCACATCCATGATGGCAATCTCCTGTTCCACAACATCCCAAAGGTGCTGCACTGGTTTAAGATCTGGATCCATGCTTCCATCTTCTTTATGCCAAACTGTGACCCTACCATCTGAATGTTGCCACAGAACTGGAGACTCATCAGACCAGGCAACATTTCTCCAAACGTCTGTTGACCTGGTGTGGTCTTCTGCTGCTGTAGATCATCTGCTTAGAGGTTCGACATGTTGTACACTCAGAGATTCTCTTCTGTATTCATCTGTTGTAACAGCTGGTTAAATTAGGCTCAAAGCAGTCTGTCCATTCTCCTCTGACTCTGACATCACCCAGAGAAGTGCAGCTGATTGGATATTTTCTCTTTTTCAGACCATTCTCTGTAAAACTTAGAGATGGTTGTGTGGCATAATCATTTTTCCTCTCCATTCGGACGCTCAGTTTGAACTTCAGCAGGGCATCTTGACCATGTCTAAATCCCTCAATGCATTGAGATGCTGCCATGTGATTGGCTAATGAGATATTAGCGTTAACAAACAGTTGAATCGGTGTACTTAATGAAATAGAGGACAAAAATTAGTTTTTTTTTGTTTGTTTATATTTAACTTTGTGAATCTCTTTATAAAACACTTTCACTGACCTAAAGAAATAAAAGCAGTGGAGCTGCTTTTCTACACAACATTTAAAAAAAACATGCAAGTTTACCTGTTGCATGCATCAAAATATCATCTCTCTCTCTCAGATGTACTTTCCACTCATTTTTTTCTGGTTATTATAATATAATTCCTCAATGATCCCCCCCCCCCCACTATTATTTTTGCATTCTTCTCTGCCTACTATAGAGCCTACATGCATCATGTGGATGAAGAAGAGAAGCACAACCTCAAATCACCAGCAGGAGGCGCTGGATGATAAAACTTCTTCCAAACATCTTTTTTTTTTTAAGGGTTAAAAAAGTTTATTTGATACTCGAGAAAATTAAAATAAAAGTGAACGAAATAAAATTGTACTAACATTAATGTAACACGTGATGTGCAAAAATATTAAAAACCTTTCATCACAGTTGTAGTTTAATATGCTCAAGGAGGGGTCAGATTAGGGGAAAAAATTGGGGATATATTGCGAAGTGACATCCCACCCACAGAGAGGTCTATAGATGACCTTTATGGGCCTGTATAATATGCACAACATTCAAGTTTAGCAGTGAAGGAATTAGCAAGATGCGCTTGTGGACAGGGTCACTTTCATCCCAGCCTGTTGGGCCTCTGTAAGGACTCCACACAGAGATCAGTGTGTGAAGATTAAGCCACATCTCCTGAGCAAACACACTGATAAATGTGTGAAGGGGGCCTCTACAACACAGAACCACCCCAGCTGTGTTTACCTATCTCCACCGGCCTGGTCCCCTGATCCTCCAGAACACCCACCTATCTAACTAATCTGTAGGTCACAAGAACACAAAAGTCTTCCCTCCTGATTTTAATTGGAATGGACACAATATCAGAAAAACCTCCACAGTTTACTGGGAAAAAAAACCTTTAATAAACTCAACGTAATAGTTTTTTTGTTTGTTTGGGGTTTTTTTTTTTAAACAAGTGAGTCTAATTTATTTAAGATGTTAATGAATTGTACTTGCATCTTAACTGTGTGATTTTTTCCACAGTAAAAGTGTTGTTTTGGACCCAGTCCAGTTTTCTCACTGTACATCCGAATTCTGTCTTTTAAGAAAACATAATAATTATACTCTTAGAATATCTCTGTAGTATTTGTTTCTACAGCCGGGATGGCTCGTTACTTTACACTGGAGCAAAATGATGAGGGATGGTAACACTTTCTAATACGGCCTGTGACTAACAGCGTAATTCAGCGAATTTCAATGTGTTTTTATTAGAAATTATAATGTAATTATATTTACTTACACATGCTTAAAGATAGGTACACAAGTAACTTTAAGTAGTGCATAATTTCACTGTAAGCACATTGTACTGTCTGGGGTGCAGGCCATATTAGGAAGTGGATTAATCTTGCCTTTTTACATCTCTATTTCTATATTCATTGTGTTGATGTGCATGATGGATGTTCCATTGTTCAGTTGTCTTTTTATTAATTGTCCTTAACAGCATACTTATCAAATAAGCAGAAATAAACATTAGAAAGCCCATAATTTAAATTAACTGAATTATTAATAACACTAACTTGGTAAAACAATTAAAATTAGGCCTACACTGCAAATAAATAATTTCTGGCATTGCATTCAAGTGTTGTAAGTGCATTTGATTTGCAAATGCTTTGGTCATTGTTGAGTTTTTGCAAGAATACACATAAACACATCCTCTACAGGCAATTTTATTGAACAAATTAGAAAGGGACTGGCCATAAGAAAGTACTGAATCAGTTTTCTGTGCATTTCCCAGGTGTAAAAATTTATGTAAACAAAGCTGCATGCTAAAAAGCTGGGAGAAACTGGATAGATTTGGTGCTTATCAGAAAGCAAATAAAACTGAAACACTGCACATTATAATCCATTAAAATGGTCCACTGTGTTTAAAGCATTCATTGCTTACATTTAAACTCCCTCCATCACAGCTTTTCACCGACTCCTCCCGTCCAGTATACCAACCGTCGTCAACCCCCCCATCAAACCCAACGGCTGCCCACTGCACCAGCTGGCCGCGCTTCCAGTCACCTTGGCAACGAGACCAGGAAGTTGCCCGGCTCCTCTGGCAAAGCTGAAAAGCTGCCACTTCCTGATTGAGTCTGTTCTTTCTTTCTCTGTGTGTAGTCGTTTTCCCATTTGGCACTGGTCTCCACTATTTAGCGCCAAAAAGCCTGAAAAGACAAAAAGAAGGAGAAAAAAAAGGGGGTGAACGCACTCTCCTTAGGACTGAGCGAAACCCCAGGTTCAAAATGGGAGACACAAAAGCAGCATTTATCCACAGTGGTGGCTCTTAGGTGCATTTGCTCATTTTGAGCAGACAAACGTTTTATAGACTTATGGCAGTTTCTTCAAGTGGGTCTGAATGCAACGTGTACAAAACAGTAGAGAAATAAATGCACAAAAAGTAGTTCTACTTTGTTTTCTATAAGAAGATCAACGCAGGAAAAGGGTAAATTATTCATGTTCTCAAATATATGTCTAAAAATGTTTGCAAACACACTGCAATCTGAATGCAGCACTAAAGAAAACTTCTTAGTCACGCATAAATGAACACACATCAAGCTCTCTGTTAGAATTTTCCTCTTCATGTCCATTTAATTAGCCTGCTCCTTCGGTCGAATACATAAACTTGAAGATCCATCAGGTATTTAACGTCGCTTCCTGTTTCACCCAGCTGGATCTTTCTGACCTGAGACACCTTTTATCAATTTGTAAGAAGTTTAAATTCCCACAGTAATACAGATGACTTTTATTTTTTTGCTTCTTTTCACAGGACTGGTACGAGCAGGACACGTGTTCATTTCTGCCAGATTATAGAGAAGGGGAAAAAAAGAGAGAGATCGCATTACTCCACTGTTAGCAGCCTTGCACCATCTCCCTGTGGACTACAGAATCCAAGTGCACTGTTTGTGTTTGAAGCCTTAAATGGTTTTCCACCTGCATGTGTTGGATATACTGCGTGCATATACTCGAATATGGTCTATGGCCTTCAGCTCAGTTATTCCTGATCATCATATTTCTTGCATAGTCCTACATGTGTTCTAGTGAAAAGTAATTCAGGCGGTATCCTTAGTGCTACTGATACTGTAACAGCTAAAAAATATAGATTTGTCACATGTGCCAATAACTAATAAAATAAGGTCATTCTTAAGTGTGATCTTAATTAGAAGAAGATGTGATTACCAAATAAAATGAACCAAATTAGTTCTTGGCACTAAAATTATTTTGATACCAGTAAAGCGCCATATTTTTTTATTTTATTTGAATAGGGTAAGATGTGGGTTACACTGGATTGTTCATCTGTTTCCTCTGGTACTTTCCTATGCCTCATCAATAATTTTGTAATCATTAAAAAAAAAAAAAGACCAGCTGGCTTTGTAAATGTGCTTTTATTGCGTCTTAACTCTAAACGTGATAAAGTTGCTAAAGTTGCCTCCTCAGGTTAAGAGTTAATTGAGGGATCTCCTACTGCCCCACAGGCAAGTAAGAGAAAAGCCAGAGATACCAGAGAAGTCAAAGGTCATCCACACACCTCTGCAGCCCTGATTAAACTTTCTGACAAAGAAGGGGGGGGGAAACAGCTCATCAACTTTACCTCCTAAAAAGATGGATCCTTTGTCTGGATCCGGGTCCTGCACAAACACAAACAGGGAACAGAATGTGCGTTGTTAGCAAGCACTGAATCAATCATTGCAAAGTTTAAAAAAATAACCAAAAAAACTCTTTTAAACTCTTAATAAACCAAATACTAAAAGTCTAAATAGCACATGTTTTTAATGTTGTCAGACTAGTTGAAAATATCTCCATATATTCCA
>VUQG01007950.1:20070-36098 GCA_015106755.1 Etia nguti
GTTTGTTTTGGAAATCTGCAGTGTTAGTCCAACAATCTTTCACACCCTGGGGGGTTAACAGCTGACTAGCTGAAATACCCTCACTTAAAAAAAAAACAAAAAAACACACCCACACTACCGTGGATTGATGTATGATGGCTGGGGATGGAGGCAGCTGCTTAGTGGTCTGTATAATAGGGCCGAGATTTTGGAGGGAAATCAAACCTGTCTCAGACTACTGGAGGGATCCACTGGGAAATTCATCCACTCTTAATTTACCACGGCGTTAACCATCAGAATTACTATGCATCAGCATCTAATTAGGAATAATATTTCATTTTCCATCTTATTCTCTTTTCTGATTGCAGGCTGTACAGGGCCAGATTGAGTTTGTTTTAATTATAATGAACTTTTCTCAGTTGTAGGCTAATTCATTACATTATCAAATGAAAAGCAGTTGTTCTGGTAAAGCTTGTGCAGTTTACCAGTGATGACTAATCACTGTGTTTTTTAACTTTAAAAAATCAATGGGGATCTCCACAGGAGAGAAGGACCCAGCAGGGGTACCCAAAAAGTGACTTTCCCTCCCTGTGTGGTGGTTGTCTCTGCCTTTGTGCAGCTTCTCCCTTAACTCTTCAAATGTCCCCTCAGGTCAGACTCTCCGGGGTCACTGGTCTCCACCCTGTCCCCACCCCCACAGCCCTACCCAAAACAATCCAAAGGAGCTAAAGCAGCCATAATGAGCCAGGGGCTATGCATGTGTGTGTGTTCAGGCTTGTTTTAGTGTATGAGTGGGGTCCCAAGCTGGGAACTCACTAGGGTTAGAATTAGGTTAAAATCAGGGTTATGCATTTAGTTATGATAGTCTTATAGTGGGGGGCTGGGAAATGCATTGTATAAACGTAAAGTGACAATAAAGATAGAAAAGTAGATGCCTTTCAGAGGAGTCAGACACTGAAATTACAAACCATTGTTTTTCATTTGTTTATTGTAGAACTGTATACAAAGACAAGTACATGCATGGAGAATCATATTTGTTTATTTATACATAGCTCTTAAGCCACAATTTAAAAAAGCTCCAGTTTCATTTTTTCTTTTCTGTGGATTTGATTAAGAAATTTCACAAACTAGATTCAACCCACTGACTTCTGCAAACTACAGTGAATGTGAGAGAATAGTTAGAAGGAGCTAACAGCTAACGTTATTAGCTAAAATCCTCTTAATAAGTTGTTTTACTAAATTAAATTAAAGAAAGAAAGGACAAAATTAGACTGAATATTTCCTTCTCATTTAATAAAACTGTTCCTGAAATAAAATGAAATAAACAGCTGGAGCCAAGAGCAAAAGCCTGACTGACTAGCATTTATTTTTACCAATCATGTTAGCTATTAGATGGTAAATGGACTGGTTCTTATATAGCGCTTTTCTACTCTTCTGAGCACTCAAAGCGCTTTACACAACTTGTGCATTCACCCATTCACACCCATTCGCACAAGCACATTTTGTAAGTGCTTTCTAACTAACATTCACACACATTCATACTCCGATGGATGCATCGGAGAGCAATTTGGGGTTAGTATCTTGCCCAAGGATATTTGGCATGCAGACCAGGGGAAGCCAGGAATCGAACCACCAACCTTCCGATCAGCAGATGACCTGCTCTACAGCCTGAGCTACAGTCACCCCACAGCTTATTGGCAATGTAATATTAACTCAGCCTGTGAGTAGACACTATTGCTTTTGTACTCCTGTAGACATTTAGATGGATAAAAGAGTTTCTGCTATGGAAAATTCATAAATTCATGCCAAAAAATTTTGGAAAGTATATAAGTATATTTTAATGTTGTTGATTTAAAGCATATGAACACACTGAAGTCACACACTGGTAAAAGATGGTAAAAGGGCGCATTACATTACTCACTGGTTTGCACTGCTGGCCATTTGAACCTCAGAAATGCATTTTATGATCATGCCGTCTTTTTCATTGTGCATCTTCATCACTACAGAAAAAACACCTCAACTTTAGACTGAAGCCTATCAGCTTATCAGAGGCTAATGGCACAATGCTTACTGGGTACAAAAATGAAACTATATAGTGGTGGTTTCCTGTAAGGGACTTGCACATTAGAATAAGGGCCTGGAAAAAAATCTGTTTCTTTAAATGGACATCTGAGACAAAGTGAGAGCCAGACAATGCAGCAACCCAAGCCAACATATCTGATTGTTAGAGAAATGATGTCCAAAATGAACACCAACACACTTGGGAGGAAGCTCAGGGCTTAGGGTTGTAACCACAATGAGTCACGGAGAAACATTTTGAAGCCAAAGTATGGTTTACAGTGGTACTCTGACATTGGCTTTAGCCTCAGTGACAAACCTTAAAAACACGCGTTTAACAATTTCTTCTTTCAGCGATTACACATTGTCCCCAGGCTTTCATTATTCTTTTATTCATGCACCTGACGATTTGTTTTCCTGTCCAAAAACGTACCACAGCCGTACCATCTTGACTAGGTCTCCCTTGCAAAATAAGCTGCCAACCACCGCGAGACTTACATAGTTAAATAAAGATTCAGTAAAAAAAAAAAAGTCAAAAATAATTAGCCAGTTTTTAGCTGAAAGTGGATATCACAAAGAAAGGAATGTTGGTGTGATAGTGGAAAGTTTGGATGACACCATAAAGTAAATACATTTTAGACACTCAGGAAATGCTGGGAGTCATTGTAAGAGTCAGTGTAAAATTAACTGTGCTGGTGTGGACTAATATAAACACCAGCATAGCTGAATGATGAACACACAACATGTTCCTGTGTCAGCTGTTAATCATTAGATTTGGATGGAATCAGTGTGAGAAACTCTGGATTAATCTTTAAGGGACTGATTTGTTTTTCCCCCTCTATCTTTTACATAATCCATCTTTTCTCTGTTAACCTGTGGTAACAAGACTTTCCATTCTTAACCAGTTTAATAAAAACTGCCTATCAGTTCTTCATTAGATGAAGAATGCATGGCCATTAGCAGACACCGAGTTTGGCCTCTATCTAAATTTTCTGTGTGAATAGAACAAATACTCGTCTCTTTAGTCTTCCCATAACAATCCAGCTATTTGTTTTCATGTAAAGTTGCTGAAAAGCAGCTTGTCTTGATCCTAGAAGTGTGTAGTCGGCAGATCCTAAATTGGACGGTAATCAGATCAGTGCGAGGAGTTTGACAAATGACCAATGACAAGCACTGGACCCTGGAGGATGGGCGGAGATGCCGGGGGTTAAGGCTGGGTAGGGTCAGAGGTTACCTTTTCAGAACTGCTCAATCGAAGGGCCATTAAATCCCATCTTTGTGAAATTTCTCAGCCTTGGACTGGTCGTCCCCAATCAATGCACCATCTATACCCAGCGAAGGCGAGACGTGGCCTGTATGTGAAGGAATGAGCAGGCCAACATTGTAGCTTCAGCACAGATCCTGGAGTCAGCAAAGCTTGTGGCAATCTAACAACTACCGTGGCAACCTGGGGAGCAAGTAATCTGCTTTCGTAGTCACACACTGAGCCGTGGAGGCCACACAAAAAATCGAGATGTCCATGTGACTTCCAATGTAAGATATTTATAACCCGATGAGATGCTTTTCCACACCCGATTCAACTGACTGATAAGCACCACTGCAGTGACGCTTATCAGTAAAATGAATAAAAAAGCCTTTGTGATCCTATTTTAAGGGAAGTTTTGGGGGTTTTTTTGTAACTTCTCACTGTGTGTTATCTCATGTGTAAAGTATGTCGTCTCTGGGGCGTCTTGTCTCTAGCTTTGTTTTCCTACGCCTGCCGTCCAAATTTCCATCACAAACACCTCACCCCGAGTGACCCTTTGCTTTCTGTCTGTTAAGAGGCCCTGATTAACCCGCATACATGTGCAGATAGGGCCCAAATCCTTCAGTTGGGACTAAGTATGAATGCGTGTTTTAGCGCGTATATAAGTGTGTGTGTGTGTGTGAGTATAAAGAGGAAAAGTATGAGTGAGTGTGCGCGCTCATGCATATGCGTGCACGCATGAATGTGTCAGGCAGTTCAGGACCATACTTCACGCTTCTAATTATTCAGCAAGTTCCCGCTTCCTCTTCTCGATCCCTTCTTTGCTTTCTCACTTATCTGCCCTGCACAGTTGACTGCAGAAAGAAACCACGTCTATTGAGGAGTCACTCAGTGAGAGGACAGACTCAGTTTTGTCTCCGTTCTTTCCCCTCCCCTCCGTCAGCTTCCACTGTTCATCAGTCCCGGGTCAGGCAAATAAAGGCAAATAACCACTTGGAGCTGTGAGATAAATATTTATCGCCTTAGCTATGCTTTGTGGAATTCCTAATATCCTGCAAAGATCCCATCTTCTTCTATGAAATGTAAACAATACTGTTCATTATGTCCAATATTTGACATAAAAATAGACTAAAAACATCGCTTTTTAAAAAATAAAACCAAGAAAAAACTGTGTTAAAGCTATAAAAAAAAAACCCTTCTGCCACCTGTTGTATACATTCAAATACACCTGTTACCACGAGAACATCCGAGGCCTGCGCACAGCTATACCCTGAGGGGCTGGTGATATGATACCCCTGAAGTAAGAGGTGTGCGTGTATGTGAGAGAGACGTGGAGGGGGGATGTCGGGGCTTACTGGAGCCGGTGAGACACCAAACTTTGTTTTTGGCAGTTCCCTCAAGGGCTTCCTCCCCCCAACAAAGGCAAGCTCATTTGCAACAGATGTATACATCGTTGAAAGGCAGGTTCACTGATGAGTTGGAGGACACTGCAGCGCAGGTGCTGAGAAAGCAAAGGGGAGGGCAGGGCCATGTGCAATGGCATTTTTAAAAAAATTAGATGAAAAGGGACTCGGGGACGAGCTGCAGGTCACCGAGGAGTCTGAATGGAGTTGATGAAAGATGGGGAGAGATAAAGGAATCTCTGGATGCTGATTCGGTGCACAATTATGCTCCTACTGAGGCCCTTTTCAGAGATTTTAATTGTCACCTGGGGGCTGAAATGCGAAGATTCTCGAGTTACTTCTAAAGCTGGACGACTGATCCGTAAATCACTTAATTTCGTTCTCGTAGAATAACTGTTACTTGATGCGGTCACTTTTACCGTCACCTGCCATCCTCTGATGTTTTTCTCAGAGTGAATAATCACATTTTAACGCACAATAAAAGCATGTGATGGTGCGTGCAGCGGGATTTTGATAACACTGGGGAAAAGCAGAAAGCAGCGACCTCAGATCACTATTTTCAGTGTTAATTGAACATAAAGCTCAATAAACCATCTTTGGTTGCAAACTTCACATCGTCCCAGCTTTGAAAGCGTGACACCTAATCAACTTTATCACTTGAAACTTTAGACATCGAGGTGATGGCAACATTTCACGGCTGAGATTTAGCACCTGTTAAATTCTTCATTATTTTTAGTGCTACAAGGTTAAATGTGATACATGAAAATGTAATCTTGCGTTTTTCTGCTGAGCGCTGACGGTGGAGGGTTTTTTAGGATCACCGTGGCGTTTTTGTGCACGGAGAGATAGCCGAGGGGGTCGTGGTATTGGCATGTGTCTATTGTCTGGGACGGCCATTGTAAGAGGGTGTTTAAAGTTTAAAGTCTGTATGTGTCTCTGTATGTGTGCAGGCAGACTAATTATAATCTGCCCAGCCAAGGATGACCCGGGCTGACCAAACTCAATTCAGAAGTGGACGGAGCGCAGGGGAGGAGGAAGAGGAGGAGGAGGTGCTGAAGTACAGCCAAGCAGCAGAAAGGAAAAAAAAAAAACTGACCATTCACTCCTTTTGTTTGGAACTTTTCAGCCTTTTACACGTGTTTCTGATCTGCTCAAACATCCTGAGACCTTGTGATTGTGTAAAAGTGAGCTGAGAGTGATACAGCAGGGGCTTTTTATACGTAATATCGCATAAAACTGAAGCAGAGTGAGATATTCTGGGGTGTAAAGACAATATTTGTTGCCATTTCTTGTCGGTGACGCACATATATTCTGTGAGTTCCCGTTAAAGGAACAGTTCGACTATGCTTAATTGCTTCAGTGGCAAGAGTTTGAAAAGAAGAATGACGCTCCTCTAATTATACTGGAGCCAGCAGCCAATTAGCTTAGCTTAGCCTACAGTCTAGAAACTCATGCTGAATTAATCATTTTTTTATACTTTGGTCTTTATACAGATTATGGTAGGTTTAAAAAGATTCAGAGGTACCGAGTGTTAGTTTAATGTCTTTAAAAAGAGCCAGACTTTCCTTTCTTTCTGGAATTTATGCTAAGCTAACTAACTACTTATAGAAACTTTAAAACATGGCAGTAGTGCTCTAAAGTGACCAAAATGTTTAACTATTTCCGTAGTATTAAAGTAGTGTATAAAGTGTATATTCTCTTAAAAACATATATTATTTCCATGACTTTCCCCAATGCAAGGACACAAAAATGCATGTCTTATGTTGGAATATAGCCCATTTTCAAAATCAGGAACTTTTTCCTGTGATCTGCTAACAATGTTGTATCTATGTAACATCTGGTGGTGAAAAATCTAAAAATCTAAAAGTGCATATTTCCCGTGAAAGCAATCCCCACCACTCAGAGCGTGGACTCTTCTCGACTGCTAAAATTATGCATCTGCCTTGACCGCCAAAACATAGCTCCTTTGTATATTCCCCCATTGTATCCAAATAAAGGTATTCAAATGTGGATGTGGTCGAGTGGGACAACATCTGTCTTTCCTGTGGACATATGTAAAACACTACACCTATTGTGAATTTTGGAGGGATCCTGCTTCTTCCTAAGTTTTCCCTCCAAACTTATTCGGCCAATTAGAAGAAGTGTGGGGGGTAGAGAATCAGCACACTAACACCGACAGCGGGGTTGCCCCGTCTGACCCCCAGCTGGGCTCCAGCAAACACACTGCCCATCAAACACATCCCGGCCTGATGCGCTATTATAGCGCCGCTGGGCCGCTGATGACAATACTCTCATCTGGACTACAAAGAGTGGGATTGGGAGATGCGCTGGTAATTGCAGCTAATGAGAGTCATAAACGTGAAGTGAAAGAGGCTGGAGATGCTGCGCTCTAAAGGCCAACAACTAACGTGGGTTTCCCTCCAAAAAACAGCAAAGCAAACCATTTGCAGACCTGATTTGGCCAATAAATGCCAAACAATCAAGACGAGCTCACCCGCCCACACACTGTGATCTAATGAAGGAATGTAGTATTTGTAAAGGAGTTCGCTTTAATCTGGCTACAATCAAAAGCTGTGGCGCTGTCTCCAAAAGCTTTGTAGTCTAAAATTACCACCAAACCTCACGTACCACAGGAAACTTCCTGTTGCATTCCTCGGTGGCTACGATGTGTTTTTATTTGGCCCTTCTGCTTCCCTCCCTGCTGCTTACAATCAAAAGAGTAAAAAGAAAAAGAAAAAAAAAATCCTCTGAGTTAACAGCGGCGACGTTGTGTTAAAAACCACTTTAAAGAAGAATCTGTTTACCCCCGAGCTCAGCTATTCCCTCGTGTTCGTTTGAGCACTAAAGAATGTGAGAATCGAGGCTGGCCGCAGCAGTGACGCTCTGCCTGTTTAAATCACTCTTAGTCCAATGACACTATCATCATGTATTTACACTGAGATAAGCAGCTGGATCTGACCTGTTTGCAAGGATAGAGGTGGAATCCTTTATCAGGCTTTAAGGATAATTACTTTTTAGCACCCTGACACTTTTACAGGTTAACACTTGAAAGCTGGGAGGGACAAGACACTAAAAACCACTTTCAGCTATTCCCTCCGTCACAATAGCTCACCACAGCAGGTTATGGAAAACAAAGTTATTATTAGATAACACAGGATGGTACTGGTATCATTATGAGGTCTTTACTGCTTTAATCAGCACTCCAGACCAGTATCTGGATCCATTTAAGAACATGGAAATACAGGTAGAGGTGGAAAAATTCCCATAATGACCATCTCACACAATTTAAAGCCCATAGGTAGTAACAGTAGTAACTTTAGATGCCCAGTGTAGCACAGAGTAGAATATTTCCTCAAGAAATGTAAGAGATGAGAAGGATTAAGTAGCAAAAAATGGTAACATGTAATTCAAGTACTACACAATTATAGCAAAGTACCCATTTAAATGCATTTATTTGTAAGTATTTAATCATTGCTGATAAAAATATTCATTCAAAAAAAAAAAGGAAACAAAACCTAAAATTCAAATTTAGGCACAATAGAGGGACACGTCCGTTTTAGACAGCAGCAGCTTCTTCCCTCCATTTTGCTAATGAAATGTCCCCCAGGGAACCCAGCTGTGACCTTTGACCTCAGACACTATAATTAGGTTATATTTGGAGTTGCTGAAAAAAAAAAGTAGCCATAAAGAAAAAAAGAAACATCTTAAAAGCACCTTAAAAATTAATTTGCTGAAAGTGCCTGAAAGAGACACAAACATGGATGACAGTGATAAATTTGATTTTTTTAAAAAAGCGTATTTAAGCTAAAATAAAAGCACGGGGGTCGGGTGTGTTGGTCACAAAAGAAAGAATGAATCAAAAGGAGTTATCAGGCGAGAGCTTTCTGCGGAGACAGAAAATCAGATTTCTGAAACATGACGTGTTTCGGTATTAAATGATATCAATACTTATCTTAATGTAAACGTTATGTGAGATCCCAACAGAGAACGTTAAAGCACACAGAGTATGAGAGCATTGTGACAGTGGAGCTAAGTGATCTATTACATGTTTATGGAAGCATTAGAGAGCGTTCTCAGGGCGTCTCTGTGCGTTTCCAGCTGCGTTTGCTATCAGCCTTGCCTGACTTTGTTTATGTGGTGTAGGACCCTCTTGTATTCTGTTTCCCACTGGGCTTTACACAACCCGCACACACACGCACACACACTATACAACCAACATGAGAGGCACAATGAGAAATTTACTGTCATACAAACAAACACACACACAATCAGGACCCTGAGAAAGTGCAATGAGAGAGCAGGTGTCAGTTTTCACATGCGGCTCTCATGGGGGCCCGGATGGTTAAAAAATCAGCACAAGTTTTTTCCGAGCTCCAAGCGACGGCTTTTCTCACAGTCTCGGGCCGCCATTCGACTCTGACTCCGGAACAGGAGCCCGTCACCTGCACAGAGAGGTGGGAAAATGCCACTATAATGAGCCCTCTCACTGAAGCGTTGTAGTGCCTCAGGAAGCTGGTTTTGCTGTATGTCCCTATGTAGGGTTGATTCCAGATAACAGATTAAAGTGTTTTAACATTTTTATTGAATGATTAACAAAATGTGGAAATGTTTTATTATTAGAGGCATCATGTAAAACCAACTGGAAAGTGTTTGATTGGTAACAGCTTCATTTTTCAGCATGACAGCGATGGATAGAAAAACACACCTTGGAGCACTATCAGTCATGGATTGGCCTCCCCAGAGCCTGGACCTCAACATTACTGAAGCAGTGTAGCAGCCAACATCCTAAGAAGAGCTTTAAATGTCCTTCAATAAGGCTTTAGAACTATGAGAAAAGGAGCGAGTGGAGGGTGTAAAGAAAAATAAAGGTGTTCATACCAAATATTGACTTTCAAGCTCCCTAGAATTTTACAAACTCTGTTTTTTTAGGGTTTTTTTAAATTTTGGCTTCCTACCCGCACCTCAATCAAAGAAATTCTCCACACCTGCTCACACTGCATAAAGACAGGAGGTGAGGGCAGTCATGGAAGAGGAGTCACAGAACATGTACAAAAGTGGCACAAGCACAAAGACCGGAGAGCTTCAGCAGAGCACCAGGATGGAGAAGCCAGACAGATACCAAGGAGACTGGCCCTGGACTTGTCCGTGGAACTGGTGTCGGATATGGCGGAGGAGTTGTGTGCAGTAGGAAGGCCGTCCTCAGCGAGACACAACCAGTGAAAAGAGTGATTTCTGTGATGGTTGGTGCTAGAGCATCTTTGTCAAGACTGTGCTTATAATATATGAGTGGGACTTCTAGCTTGGTTTTAGTTTTATTATAAATTGAGTTTTGTACTTCTTGGCTACCATGACCCCCTTTTTTTAAAAGCTGCTCTCCACCTCTTCCTTCTTTTTTTCCCTCATTACAATGTAACCTTGACGTTACCATCCACCATCCATTCGGACATTCGGCGTCTTAAGGTTTTTCTTAAGTTATGTTAAAACTGTTTCCCATGACTAACCTAACAAATTTTCCAGGCAAAACACAGCACACAGCACAATCCTGTGGAGAGAGGGGCATATTTGTACTGCCTCCCTTAGCGTAGGCTTATTATCAGAGCATCCTGACAAGGTCTTAGATCTCAATACCAGCAGGCTCTGTGCAGGAAAACAAACAGCAACGATTTCAGATCAACCAGATTAGAACCAAGGTGCCATGGGAAGCTGCAGAATAGTCTGGGAACAAGGATGCTTTAACTTTTTGACTCATATCAAGTCTTTTTCAGAGACTACTGCCGCTACGTCAAACTTGAACAACGTTATTGTGATCACTCTCTTTTATGACCACCAATGTCCAAAGATCAGGGTTCTTGTGATCCTCCAATATGATCAAAGTCATCAAAATGAGTCGAAAGTGGAGATAAAGCTGTATAATAATAATGTATACTTTATTGATCCCCGTGGGGAAACTCCTCTCTGCATTTAACCCATTCACTCAGTGAAGCAGTGGGCAGCCATTGGGAGCAGTGTGTAGGGACGGTACTTTGCTCAGGGGTACCTCAGGGTAGCTGTTCAGGGGAATCGAACCCCCAACCTTGCGATCATGTGGCCACCACTCTACCTACTGAGCTATCCCTGCCCATATAAATTTGTAAGATGTCGATTAAGCGGTGTGTCTTTCTGCATTTATACAGGCTTTATCCATACTTAACACTCACTTTCCTCCTGTCATAAATCTGTAGGCCCCTTTTTTTCAAACTAAAATCCCAATATGACATCATCTAGGTAGTTCTTGCTCTCTTTATGTCCGTAGCAGCGAGAAGAGACAGTGAGAAAAAGTTACAGAATGTGAAGGCCCCGTAAATACCACTAACGCCACACTCCCACTACATCCTCTCTGTGTTTGGGAAGACCCCCCTCACAGAGGAGTACAGTATTACCAAGCAAACAGACACAGGACTAACACATGCACGCAAACTCTCGTATCTATACAACAGCACTGTTTGAAGACATTCACATCGGCGTGCTGGTGAGAACGCAGCAGCAGAAACACAGAGAGAGGGAGAGATGGGAGAGGAACCCCTGCGGGAATCTGGTTCAGTGGTTAAAGTATGAGGACAAACAGGCAGTGTTTCATTACAGTCAAAGATGGCATTGTTCTGGATGAAGGACGGAAGCAACCAGGTCGGTCGGTTCACGTACACAAAGTGACCTTTAATCGTAACTCGCACACACGGTTTGATTGCAGCTTATGTAATTTGTTGTTCTTCGCTGTGTGCATCAAACACAAGGGTCCTGTGAAATGGGCAAGCCGAGTAATACCACATCTTTGTCGCACTGGTTAAGTCCTTCCTTTAAAAATATTTGATGGAGATGGAAAGAAAATCAAAAGGCCAGCATCTTCACACTGTTGGTTTCTTTTTAGTGTTGTACATCAAAAAAGAAAAAAAAAAAAAAAGAAAACCACATCAGTGTGCTTAAAGTGTATGTGCATATAGCCACATTACATAAAAGCACTGAATGTGATCCAGGCTGGATACAGCTCCAGCTGAGGTCATAACAAGGTCACATGGCGTGTGTGTAGCTTTTGTTTTAACAGACACATGTACATGACGAAGTGTGCAAACCTGACTGCGCTTGTCTGACTTTGCACACGTGGATGCAGTGGCATGTCTTTGAAGTCTATAACTAAGTTTAGGTACTAAATATATTCATGTGTCTTTCACCAACTCACCACCACCACCATCGCTTTGTGCTTCAAACTCTGCTGCTTTGAAATGCCCCACAGACAGCAAAGCTCCGTCCTGCCGCAGACAATAAAGCAGCTGGATTTCTGCACATGTGCCTTTGTGTTGCTCTGAGGCCTTGTCATAACTCCATCGGAGGGGTCTAGACATTCATCACACGCGCACACACGCACACAGACACACACACAGGGGCGCAAGAATGCATGCACTCCCACAGAAAGCTGCTCGCTCAGGGAGATGGATGGCAGCACTGGCACAAAAGAATATTTGATTTGGTTATAAGTACCGCGACATGAAAGAGAAGCACGGCGGGGAGGGGGGGTGGTGAGGGCAGAGGGCACAACCAGCAGAGGTGGCTAGATCTTCATCACCATCATATATGTGTGAAAGTGAGGGTAGCGTTATTGAACTACTCTGCACGTCTGCCCTTTTGCCCTGTTTCAACTGATATTTACTTCTATAATACGTAGGTGTTATATATTCGCTGCACATTTAGAGGTCTTTGAAGTGGGCCAGGGCAGGGCTGAACTACACTATAAATCAGAGCACTGAAAAGCTTTAAGTAGACAAATATAGTTAATTATAACTTTGAATAAACTTGTTCTGTGTTTGCTTAACTCTTACAACCATGACTTCAACACAAAGTGGGATTTTTATTTTTTATTTTTTTGCACAAAACCAAGCTTTTCCACTGGTTCACAAAATAGTCGTTATTTCTCTATTTCTTTTAGACATGTTTTTATCCCGCCTCCTTTAAATATTTGACCTTAACGTCAGTGCCAAGTAAAAACAGGGCCAGCATTGCCGATATCGATACTTTTAATCTATAAATCATCATTAATTTTCACATTCAAACACATTTTAATGACCACTGTGATTTTTACTTTCTACAATAATTAGTTAACACAACAAAACACACCTTTCATCTTTTCATGTAGTTTGAAACGGGGTTTTTGTGTAAATGTGCCTGTCGCTAAAGAATTTGGGGTCACTTCTTCTTCTGCTGTTTAAATGTGCTATAAGCTATAAATAAAATAGACATTACAGTCAACACAAAAAAGGTTCATGGTGCATGTTTGAGGTATAGTTTTTCTTTTCCAAAAAAGTAATTAATTTAACACAATACCAGCTTTGGTATGAGACTATAGACATTTGTATCCATCCGCCGACTTTTACTTCGCATCCATGAGTTGTGTCTGTGTTCTTCGGCCGAAGAAATAAAACTGCAGAGCTTTCTTTAAAAGTAAGAGCATTACTCTGAGCTACACATACACTAAAAACTTACTTTATTCATATTTTTTTTTCAATTAGAATATTAAATATTAAATGAAGTACAAGCAGAAGTGACGATGTAGGGTGAAGTGAAACTTCTCAGTCGTGTGTGGAGGAGGGGGGAGGTGGAGGTGTCTTTAAACTGCAGTACTTTCTGTGGACTCACTCCTCACTCAGGCCAGTTCATTTGTATCTTGCATGCAGACACAATAGCGAATTGTTACTCGGTTCCATCCTTGCATACAGTTACTCACTCTCAGGGTCAGACCTCCCTCCCTGCCCCCTCTGCTGGGCGAGTGGTTTAAAGTTTCTCTCGCTGCAATCTGATTGGTCCGTGAAGTTTTCCTGAGGGGGGATAAGTTCAGAGCTCCGCACCTCCACACTCACATCGACCCCGGAGAGCGAGTGTAGGAGCTGTATTCTCTTATCATACGCATCAGGATAAGAGGGTACAAAGTTATGGAGGTTATCAGAGTTAGATTATTATTTGTTTTATAGACTTTTTTTTTAAAACTCACTGAGATTTAGGATATCGGCGCTTTGGAATAATCTTTTCTCCCCCCACCTTACTTTGCATCATCCATCCAACATGCTCGGCTTTGGGGTTTGGATTTACGCGGTGTGGATTTTACTTTTTAGCCTTTTCCACGTGAGCCTTTCAAACTATTCCGAAGACCAATGCAGCTGGAGAGGCAGGCAAGTATTTCACATTTGATCTTTGGTGAGTGTGTGTTCACTGGGCATAATGGAAACGAGGATTTAAAAATGCCCGCTCAGAGACGATTACAGGTGCCTCCTGTTCGTGTGGTCGGTGAATGCGACAAGTCGAGACTTGTCGCTGGGGGGCAGTTTAAATGTTTGCGGGGCTCTGCTGCGATTGCGCCTCTGGGATGTCTGCGGGAGGCACGGAGGGTCAGACGGGCAGGAGACAGAAAGATTAAATCAGACGCATTGAGAAAATACACACTACATGGTGCAGCTGTTGGAGGCTACTCTTTACTACAGAGATGTTTTTCAAATATATATATATATATATATATATATATATATTTATTTATTTATTTACATATATTTATACATTTTAAACACTACAGTTGAGTGTAGATGCCACTCTCACATCTCTGCAGATCTGCCAGTAGGCGGCGCCTCGTCTGAAACTAAAGTTGACTTTTAATGACATTTATTTACCAGACATCAAACTTTTATTGCTGATGTGCAGTGATCACATATAATCACCTCTCCCTCCATCCTGCAGCTGTGTGCAGATGTTTCAGGAAAGTTTGGCCTGAACAAACTTCATAAAAAACCTTTATTTAATCCTATCTCCTTTCCCTTTTCCTCCTGCTCACAGTGGTTTGTCCCAGCAGCAGGGCAGCGTGGAGCAGATCTCCCTCCACTGCTCAGAGGGCACACTGGACTGGCTGTATCCCAAAGGAGCCCTGCGCCTCACCCTGTCCCCGCGCCTGCCCTCCATGGTGGTGGGCCCCAGTGGCAGCAGCTCTGGGCTTATCACGGCCTGCGTCAAGCCCTCTGAGGAGTTCCACGGAGCCCAGCTCTACCTGGAGAGAGATGGGGTCCTCGAGCTCCTGGTAGGGGACCGCCTGGAATCCTCCCCCCCGCCAAGGGTGCGCTGCTTCAGCCGCCTGCCTGGGGAGAGGGTGGCCCTCTTCCTGCAGGCTACACCTCATCAGGACATCAGCAGGAGGATCGCCTCATTTCGCTACGAGCTGAGAGGGGACTGGACAGCCCGCCTGTCCCTGGACTCCCACCCTATTAGCACTGAAGGTGAGTAGGTGAAAGCGGGTCACATGAGCTCTGCTGTTTTGGTGCTGAGGAGGTTCTTGCTTAAGCTTGAGCCTTTCTAAATAATTATTTGTGTTTATGAATCCACATTTTCTCCATGAGTTCCTGCGTAACACCTTAAAGTTCACAGGTTTGTCTAAAATAGGACTTTGGCTGCATGCAGTCCTTAAATCTGCAAAAGCTCTTTCGCTTTCTTCCTATAAAGTTTGGCAGATGCGAGTTTGTGATTCACCACTGAAGATATTATTACCCCATAAAATCCTCTTTGAGGATGATTCATAACTCGGAACAGGCCTCTGCGGTCTGCATGGACTTTCCACGGCCGTGCAGAGAGAAGGAAGTGACCAAACTTTTCCCCCAAAGGGTTTGAGGTAGGAGAAGGGGAGCGGTGAAGTGGGGAGGAGGGGTACAAAAGCCCAGTATGTGGGGCTTTCTCCAAAGTCCAGAGCCCTTTGAATGGCTGCCGCATGAGTATTCTGGGATTACTGCCGTTGTCTAGGCAACAGGGAGGCCTCTGCCCAGCTGAGATGCTCCCCTCTTTTGTTGAGTTGCCTCTTGTCTGTAGGAGTTTACGCTCCCCCCTCCACACACACACACACTCACACAGACACACACTGATTAGGTTTGGAAGTGTGTGTGTGTGTGGGGGGGTGCTGTGGACTGGAGAGGAAGGAATCTCATTTATCAAGAGGTTTTCCAAAGAATCACAAGGAGAACTTTTAAAAAAATGCCAGAATTTTTTTTCCCACAGTTGAATCAGTGCAAACAGTTTCGGTCTGAAGCTTTTCTGGGACCGATCAGTAAAACCCGCTATAAATCTTAGGGTCTTAGTAAGGTGCCAAACTATTTTTTAAAGTATTTTTTAGTTCTCAATAAAAGCTGTCAAGCCTCGACAGAAAAGTACAGGATTTTCTAAGAAGTTGGATCGGGCTTCTTTGAAGTCCTCCCCCCTCTCCCGCTCCCTGGCCTCTGTCTAGGCTTTGATGAGATGTGACCACAGACACCCTGAAAGGCTTTGGGGGGGGGGGGGGTTTCATTTGG
>VUQG01007950.1:36118-58078 GCA_015106755.1 Etia nguti
GGGGGGGAGTTTCATTTGGCCTTTTAAATTGTGTGGGGTAGGAGAGCCTCACACCTTACAGCTCTTATGGCCCTCCTCTGCCAACTGGAAAAGTAGCAGCTGCCTGTTGCAGGTTTTTCTCCCCTTTGTTGCTGTTATATTTTTTTTTGCACAGTTTATGGTTTGGATCACATTCCTCTGCATGTGCATACAGGTTTCTTCCAGGAGTTTAGAGTCTTGTCTAAGGTCACCAAATGACTCCAGCTTTCTTTTCTTCTTTTTTGTCACTCCAGACGCCTGCAGACCCTGCAACAACACTGAGATTCTGATGGCTGTTTGCACCAGTGACTTTGGTAAGTTACTAGGTATACATCAAACCAGACCACCACATCCTAATGATATGAGATTGGCTTAAAGACGGTGCCTCCAAATCTCCCTTTAAAAAAAGTAAAGGTTAAAGGTGAATCAGCAAATCTCTGCACCCTTCAGGACTCATCCAGGAACCCCCCCTAGGCACCGTAGTGGACTAACCCCAGCATCACCCCCCTAGAGAAGGAGTAGTGGACTAATCTGCAGGCCTCTGATTGAGCTGTAAAGGGCTGAGGAGAAGTTGAGCTGACTGAACAAAAGTTAGAGCGATTAGTACGCAGGTCAGGGACTCCTTAAGGTTTTTTATCTGCTGGTAGCTCGCAGAGTCTGAACCGAGGCTGAAAACATTAAAAAGTGCATTGGAAAATTATTATGGAAATGAGCTTTAACATTAATCTAAATATTCTCCTAATTTGCAGTGGTGCGAGGCAACATCAAGTCAGTGGAGGAGGACGAGAACTTAAGAGCGGCCGTGATCAAGGTCAGCGCCACCCGCGTGTTTCGCCAGAAGTACGCTCTGTTCACCGGGAACAGCCGCCTGAGCACCCGGGGCGAGATCAGGACTCTGCTCCAGTGTGGCGTCAAACCCGGATCCGGGAGCTTCCTTTTCACCGGCCGAGTCCACTTTGGCGAGGCCTGGCTGGGCTGCGCTCCACGCTACAAGGACTTCCAGAGGGCTTACACCATAGCCAAAGCAGCCCAGCAGATACCCTGCGAGCTGCCCGTAGACTGAGACAAAAACTCAGCGGCAGCTCGTCTGCTACACAAAATTGGAAGCTGTGCTGAGCGCCAGGCCAAACTGAGCCCTGTTTCACGTTCGGGAAGAAGCCACAACGGGCAACTGTCGGCTCGCGTAGTCTTCCCAAAGGCCTGAGGAGTGAAATGGACTTTTTCAGACACCATTTCAGTGCAATACACGGTCACTTGTTACGAAGAGCCCAGCAGTTTTCGTGACACTGAGGGGGGACAAGGCTGAAATGAAGCTTAAGCAGTGATGCCATAAAGATGGTCAAAGTAAAATGATGAAAAGATGAAAAAGCTTTCCATTAATTCAGGCCTACTGAGAGTCATCGCATTGAAACTCAGGAAAAAAATAAAAAATAAAAGCTCTATAAAAAGCTCAAGGCTATCAGCTGACATCCTGTGGAGCGTACGTGTCACACAGGTGTTGCTGTGGTCTATTCATAATGTATTTTATCAGATAATAACGGGACAATGTGAGACTTGTCTTCAGTGTTAGTTTTATGGAGGAGATTATATAAAGTCCACGATAAGAGAAACATTAAAAACAACTTGCACTGAAAAAAAAATGAAAGGGAATGATCTAGAAAGTGTGATGCTGCAAGCACTGAAAACCAAATAAATGTTTTTTAAAAAGCCACTATATGTAGCATAGTGAAACAACTGAGAATTTAATATATGTTCAGATAAATGCGAGCACGTACAACAGTAACAAAGCTATGGCTACCTGAGCAGGTTTCACAGCTCGATATAGTGCTGAGAGCACCTTCCTATTGTAGCCGGTCTGAGATTTGTTTTTGCTTCCGTGAGGAGATGCAAACTATATAAGTGCTGTAAGATAAGACGTGTTTAATTTGCATGCAATATTTCTGCAAAACTACAACTGATTGGACTGACTTTGATTTTGAAGAGTATTTAAACATGTGAAGAGTAAAGCTGCTTGAGTCTTGCCAAAGCAGATGTAAAATCTGACTGTTGTCTGATCGCCTTCTGCTTTCTGCTCTCACATACTGATGGAAAGTAAAAGCTACTCAACTCTTTATAATCAGCGATGTTCATAAAAGTAATGACAGCAGTCAAAAAAACCTCTCGTTGGAAGGACACACTACTCTGGTTGGACGAGGCTAGCTCAAGAAAACAAAAAATATGCATTTAATGTGTGAAATGAGTTCTGTAAAGAATGATCTGATGTGCACTATATCAGCAAGGAGGAGGGGTTCGTACCAAATGACCATAATCTGCTGACACGGTATGCCTTTAATGCGTACACTGCCATTTCTGTGTGTAAATGTGAATATAATGTGAATGTAAATATGTTCATAAGAAAGTCTAGAAACAAAAGCATGAAAAAAGTATTCTCTCAGTATTGTGGATTATTTTTATGTTTGTCTGTGTTATTAAAATATTCTGTTTAAAGAAAAAAAAAAAATTTCAGATGTGTGTTTTTCTTAAACTTTTTAAGGTTTTCTTACTCTACTGAGCTTTTGCATGCTCCCTAATCCTCTTAAAACCAATGCATTAAAACTGGTCAGCCTCCATTAGAGCATGTAAGGCTTCTTCCGTGGCTACCTTTTCTCAGAACATAAGTCACTTCAAGTGCTCATGAATCAGATTCCTGAAAACGCAGAACAAATGGCGTGGCCAAAGAGAGCGAGAGGGCCTGAAAGGGTGGAGAGATTTAGGGACTGTTTGGGACCCTGAGGGTATTTGGACAGGGAAGGGAAGGTCGAAAAACAGCGAGAAGAATTCTGTTGTCTTCGGCCTCCCGTTTTCAGGACAGGAAGCAATAAATCGCCATTAAGGGAGTGGCACGGCAGGCCCGGCTGAGCTGAGGTGCCACACAGTCGCCTGCTTTATCCTGACCACGTGTGCACGAGGAGACAATCAAAGCAATGTGTTTTCCACTCTGCTCAGAGGTACGAGTTTGCTTGGAACATGGATAGATGAGGAATCACTGTGATCACTGCTGCATAAACACCTCCAGAAAACTCTCAGATTTACTACGAGCAGTAAAGCCATGTGGAAAAGAGCAGCTGGGGGAATTAACCTGGTGCTTAAGTTAAATTGAAAAGAATGCTTCCCACGTCTGGCCGCCCTCCCGTAGAAAGGCACAGGTTTGGCGCCACTGTCTCAGGAGCTCATGTGAGTGAACCTCCAGCCTCCCCGACCATTTACTGCCTCACTGCCCCTTTATAACCTCCTTTGGCTGGGTGGCCTCGAGCTGCCAGGCTCTTCACACACACACAAAAATACTCAGCCCCCCTCCCCTCCAGTCCATCTGAGCTTACTGCTGCAGAGCTGATAAGCCAAAACAAAGAGCACTCAAATTATATTCCCCACCTATACATCATGTGACATTTTGACAAAGCTCAGCTTCCTGCACTGTTGTCACTTGTCTGTGAACCCAGGTCGAACCCCTTTAAAAGGACACAGTTACCTACTGCTCAGTTTAAATGCACACACACATAAAAAAAAAAACCCCAATAACACTTTGGGGATCGTCGTCAAATATCCTCTTTTGATGGCAGCGACTCCTTCAATGCTCAGCTTAGCAAAGCAGGAAGCACTCAAGAAAGGAGAATCCAAAGCAGTGGGAGAGTGTTCCAGGGTGCAGACTTTGGAGGGAAGTGGCCGGAGACAAAGCTCCAGAGATGAGAGTGCAGACGGGGGGGAAGGTGCGTCCAAACACGGCACAGCAGAACACCCCACCCACTGCTGAGGCTCAGCACAAGCTCTTCCTGTTATCCAGCTTTAAAAAAAAAAAAAAAAAAAGCTTCATGAGTCAGAGGATGAATCAAACTTAATAACAAACCCGGAAGTAGTTTTGCAGTTTTCCTCATGCGAAATGATTCTGGTGATTTTTGACACAATTCTAACATAAAGCCTAAATACATTCAACAGCACTGCTTATGGCTTATGGCATTATAACCTAGTTTTTTCTTGTTCTTTTGTTTTGTTTTTGGCTATTTATTAGAGCTGAAACCAGCTTTGCTTCTCTCTCTGTGGTTGTGTAACTGCCAGATCATCAGCTGCTTTTCTTACACAAACTTTCGGTACGCTCGCTGCCAGATCTCTAAGTGCGGCTTCTCACACTAATCCTTCAGCTGGATCCTTTTTCCCCACTGGAGCTGTCTTTTCACGGGTTCGTCATCTAATCTTTCCCATAACTTGGGTCCACAGCTGCTGGTTGTTGTGCTGTCGTAGATCCAAAACAGTGGTTGCGATGCTCTGACACACACTTGACACCAATCTCAAACCTCAGTCTCTTTGTGCCAAACGGCGCTGAAGGCTCTTAAATGACCTCTGAAGCTCTTCGGCCTCTATCCCAAAGTCTGTTTCATTTTTTATCTGGTGTATAAGCTGAGGTGATGAGTTACACTGTTGCACAAGTTAGGTGGTCAAAGAAGTGATGAAGACACAGCCAGGGATTTCAATGTGCTTTATTTTCCCACAGATGTAAATGGTTGTTCCATAGTTCACGGTAACCGAACATTAGCTCATACAAAACTTGGTCCATCCACCTCTTTGTTTGACTCGGTGGTTGTGATTCCTGCTGCCTCTCCATCAGCTCTGCACCAGCTGAGGATGCGTCCTCGTAGACTTCTATGACCACACTTTGGCTTCTCAGATTCCCAGCTGACAATTTCTTATTCCCATAACACCCCGTAACAGCTGGAAGAGGTGATTTCCAAAAGGAAACTTCACTTCATGCCATGCTGATATATGCATGGAAAATCCTCTACAGCAACACGCAATAGTGCTTTTAAATCACTGATCTTTCTGCACTGAGCACTTTGGAAAAACTTTGGAAAAAGTCCACAGAGCAGAGCGACATTTGGGAGACAAAAACGCAGAGTGGGCAGTTTGGGTGGGTTGAGAGGTCAAAGCAGAATAGAGAACAAGTGTATAGCGGTGCAAGAGCATGTTTATCTGCCCATGTTATCCCTCTGAAGTGCTAAAGGGAGGAGAGCGAGGAGCACCCTTTGTTCCTCGAGAGGCTGCAGATGGCTGTAATCCCTTCCAAAATGTGCACTGAAAATCAATCAAGACAGGGTGGACATGGTGTATGAGGCTGGAGGCGGGCTCCGCTGCAAAGAAACACAAGTTGGGTCAAAGAAGCGTCTTTGGTGCTTTCCCGCCAAAAAAGAAAGTATTGTAAGAAAAGACAGAGGGAATGAATTGCAACCCCCTCCAGCGAAGGCTCGCTCGCTCGCTAGCACCGCGTCGTGCTGAACACAGCAGGGGCTGACATCCCCGGCAGGGGGTACAACCACAAAAACCTCCACACACTGACATCACACCTTAATAATGCCACTTAGGGTCACTCATTGCTTAAGGAAGAGGAGAAACATGACAGATGGACTGATTAGGATTCATCCTCTGCTGCTCTTGAACAAAATTCACATCAGAATTCAAATCACTATAGCGCCAGAGCTAATACCTGCAGTTCTTCGAATGGCCACTTGAGGCTTATTCTGAAACTGGTGCCCAATGGCACGAAGTCTATACACGAAGACAGCCTTACAGCAGCAGATGATGTCACAGTGCCTTTTTTGTAATATTCTCACTATGATGTGATCACGTTTGAGGTGTGACTTGCATTTCTGCCCAGTTGTTTCCTGGAATAACCTCATATAGCAGCAGAATTTGGTGTAACGCGAGGACGACTGATGTCCTTGTCTCGGCTCCTCGTGCGGCTGACGTCAGCCTTCTTCATAACAAACTCCAGATTGAGGGTCGACCCACCAAAGACAAATACACCTGTTTTCAGCCGGGTCTTTAAACACTCCCAATTAACCAACAGGATTATGGTTTTCTGACAAAAACCTCTGATTGTCAACACAAAAGGGAGAAACTTCCCCAGAAGATTAGCTGAATTCTTTTCTCACAAAGTGCCCACCCACTCTATCTTTCTCCCATCTAATCTTGCAGCACAGCACTGCCTGCCTCCCCTTTTGCTCATTATTTTGTTTTGGGCTGTTATCTTGCTCCGTGGAGGAGCTGTCTTGGGTTACCTCCTCAGAGACGTATTGCACTATACCTATTGTTCGAACTGTTTATTAAAGAAAGAGGTAGGCAGGAGCGAAACTGCAGTTTTGTTGTGTTACTAGTATCTCCTTGCAGTGTTTTCTTGCCCAACACAGCTTCGAGGCAGGATTTGTCAGCAGATATGTTTGGTGTACAGGGCTGTAAAACCTGTCTATTTCCACTGAGGAAAAATAAGTAGCTTGACACAGAAATTTAGTCGATATCAGTTGGAAAATAATGAAAAATTGTTGTTTTGTCTTGCTTCTCAAGGCTCTCTAGCTTTTGTGTAAGGTTTTGATTTCCCACCTCTGTCCTGCATGTCACAGAAAATAGCCAGCTTTTAATATAAGGACATATTAATACATAATGTCACATCTTCTGTGTTTAACTATTTGGAAAGCTGAAAATCAGAAGGTCGTCTCTTTAAGTTGAATGGTGTTTATAGTTGTTCAGAACAGCCTTCCACGAGGGAAGGGTGAAGCCGGCCATCACGTGAGAGGCAGTAGACAAAATAATCCAAAAAAATGAGAATCGTGGTGCACACCCTCAGACGCTTTCATGTCGGGGGTCGATTGTGTTCCACAAGCAGAAACAGCTGAATATTGATTAGAATGGGAAAAAACTTAAATCAGAGCTTGACAGAGAAGTTCAAACCCTCCTTACATTAAGTAAAACTAAACCTGCAGAAAGCTCCAGTTCTTCAGCAGAAAGGCGCGCGTGTGTGTGTGTGATTTTTAAAGAGGTTAATTACTGTGATATTAAAAAAAAGCAGAGACCTGATTTATTTACTATAATTAGCGAAATGTACAAAAAAAATACTATTCAGCAAAACTGGAACACATATTTAGATTTATTTTGTTATTTAGTCAGATCACCTGTAAGTTAGTTGCTTTAAGAATGCTCCAACCACAGGTACCAACATCACAAACCCAGTATGGAGGTCTGGTTACTCAGTTTAGCCGAGGTGAGGCATAGCAGACAGACATCACCTACAGCTGCCTATACTGGCCTCCACCTGTATAATCATTAGCCTTAATACAGTCAGTCAACAGTTATTTTGGTCGTGCCACGGCCTCCTACCACTGTTTTTCTTACTGTAGCAAAGTAAAGACTACCCTGCAAATAATTTCATTTGAAAGCTGATATTGAGACATAGTCACTTCTCATACCTCTGCTGCTATAGCAATAATTCAATTCAGGTTTATCTATTTTATTAATATATAGTGTTATTACAGTAAAGCGCCCATTCACAACACCATTTGGCTCAAGGTGCTTTATACTATATGGTAAAGTCCCTACAATAATACAGAGAAAACCCCAACAATGGGACGACCCCCTATGAGCAAGCGCTTTGGGGGACAGTAGGAAGGAAAAACTCCATTTTAACAGGAAGAGACCTCCAGCAGAACCAGGCTCAGAGAGACCAGTTGGGGGTGAGGGGAGCAAAACAGGACAACAGACACACTGTGGAGAAAAACCAGAGATGAGTAATAACTAACGATTAAATGCAGAGTGGTGTATAAACACATGCTGAGAGAAAAACGGTTGAATGAAAAAGAAACACTCATCACTGTATCATGGGAAGCCCTCAGTAGCCTAGACCTATTGCCTTGTCTAGCTCCTGAATCCAAACTGGAGCTTCAGTGAATTCCTTTCAACAATATCATCAGCAGCCAAACATCCTAAAACTCAGAGACGTAACACAGAAACTTCTCGTGACTAAAAATCGCTCCTGGAATTCAGTGAAACCCAAACATTTGAAAGCGTGAAAGTCTTGAAGTACTAACGCCTGCTTTTAACATTCGTAAAATCACAATTTTAACTCTTGGAATGTGGTTAAAGTGATGCTAAGTGGCTGCCGAGAGCACTTCTCGTGCTGGACGGAGTGAAAAGGGTGGGGAGGAAAAAAAAAAGTGTAACTTGTGAAAGCATTTATGCATCAGATGTGCTGACAGTCGGGCGGTGTGTTTATATTCCAACAAAGTGCACTGGCACATTGTGCATCAGCTCAGCCGCTGCAGCTTGTCTGATGTGTCAGATGCTCCCCGAGTTTCCCTGCTCATTCCAGGGGAACATGTGCGCTGGAATTCTCCCCCAATTAAGACAGGGATTAGCTGGGTCTACTGTGGGAACCTGCTGAGTGTGGGAATGCAGAGGGTCTGCCCCTCTCTCTTCCCTCACCGACACTCAGCCTCATTCTCACTCGCTCCTGTTCATCGAGCCGCCTCCCTCCCGTCTTTCTCACCCGTACTGTAACCATTCCTCCTCTCCATTCTTCCACACTCACTCTATCATCATTTAGCACGGCTGTTTGAAGCACACCCAGCTTAAGCTCAATTTATGAAATCTTGCTTTCCCTCTCATCTTTATAGTTACACAACCAGGACTCATTTACAATTTTTTTTAACCCCCTTTTCTTGTAGCCACCCAGACTCTCCAAAGCCTTCAGTCCTAATTCTTCAAGGTTTTCTAAAGTGCACGGCTCTCCTCTTCTGTGCACCCCTCTCTTGCCCCCTTCCCTCCTCCCTCTTAATGCCTCTCCAGCCTTCAAACTGAAAGCTTGTCTGGAGGGAAGCTGAGGACTCTTGCGTGAATAGTCTCAGACTGTCAGACTGAAAGAGGGGGTGAAAAGACAGCTCATCAGAAACGACAGGTGTCTCCGAGAACGGTTACAGTTGATGTTGGTAGGTCTGCAGTTGTTGTATCGTACACTGCACGAGCAATCTATGGGAAGCTCATAAAACAAAGTTCCAATGACCTCCATTAGCACTAAACATCCATGAGAACAGCCCCCCCACCCCCAATCATCACTACATTTCTTTCTCATGATCTCGCGATGGTCTCACTATCACACCAGATTTTTCTCCCACATTCCTCGCACTCATTGTCACTTTTTCTTCCTCATTCCCACTCTGCCTCTCCTTTCCTTGCGTTCCCAGAAATCCATTCCCCGTACACCCCTCGACCACACAAGGCTTGTCCGTTCCAATTACGGCAGGGCCGTGCAGCACCCCCACCACCAACCCCCTCCACCCCGGGCTCACACACAGCCCACTCTCATTAAGCTTGTATCAATTAGGCATTAACCTCCTAAAACAAAGGGGCTCTTGACGAGCGGCCCATCGCGAGCCATGTGAGGTACTTCCTCTGCATTGCTACACCCCACTTCCCATCCTCAGAACGACACATTCATGCAACCTTTTCACCACTTTCCCACCACCAAAACAAATGTGCGCCCAAAGTATCATCGACAAAACAGAAGAGTGTAGGGAACGTAAATAAGCATCATATGTTTCCATGCAGTTGCTGATGTTGATTAGGTCATGGTCCTGCATTGCAATGATTCCATGTAAAGCTCAGTGACGCAACCTTCTGTCAACGATATAAATGATATTGTTGCGTGGGTAACTTCAAACAGAACATCTTTAAACGATTGAAACACACAGCTTTTTTCTTCATTCACAATTGAGCAATCCCAGACACAGAAACAAAAAAAACAAAACAAAAACATGTCAAGAATATTTAAAATAACATTTTAAAAAATGACATTTTTAAATGAAAAAAAAGCAACACAAAAATACTATGTGTATGATTGTGTGTGCCTAAAAAGACAGAAAAAGGGGAGATGGGAGCGTTAAATGAGCTCGGATGTGTTAATCACGGCTTTAATTCTCTATCAGTAAAGTAGAAATGTTAAAGAATGTATTGTAATTTAACTGAAATAAATAAATTGCCTTTGTGACGTTTAAACTGTTCACCCTTGATCAGAAATAACAGAGTTCCGTTTGGATTTTGATGCTGAAACCTAAAATGTTGCAATCTAACCCATTAAAACTATCAGCCTTGGTCATGCAGGCCTAGAGACCGGTCGGTGACCTCTGGTTGCTAGGGAAAAATGTGCAACATACAAACTGCACCTGCAGAGAAAGGCCCCGACCAGAAGGTGGATTCAAACCCAGGACCTTCTTGCTGTGAGGCAACAGTGCTAACCACTAAGTGAAATTAGTTATAAAGAGGTATACAGTGATGCACCAAAAGCCTCCTTGGGATTGGTCACTAGCAGATTGCAGACCTTTCTGCAAACACTCATCAACTACTTGCAGAGCGTTACTAAAACTTAGAAAAACCGCGACACAAACTGTAAATAGAGATTGTTTGCCTTCAAAGTAAATCCCAAAAGGTTGATTCTGTTCATCTGGATGTAGCGTTTTCCATGGGAGAAACATTTTGTGACAAAACATCCAGATGAACAGAATCAACCTCTTGGGATTTACTTACCTGGATGATTGAGCATGCATCAAGACCATTCAAAGTAAAAGTTGCATCTTTTGAAAGGTGTTGACTGCAGTTTTTGTTGCAATTTTCAGAGCTTCATTACAGCTCACTAAGTAGTTGGTGAGTGTTTGCAGACAAGTTGCCATCTTCCAGTCTGCTAACGAACAAAGCACCATATAACTCTCTACCAGTTCCACCTTGTGAAACCTTCAGGAACTGTTCACCAACCACTTGAAGAATGCACGTTTTTCCTTAGCGACCTGTCGTTTCCAGGGGGTCACAGACTGGTCTCTAGCACAGTGTGACTGAGGCCTTAGCAATCAATTTCACAGCGACTGGCATCAACTTTCATCACTTGCCAGCCAGTCGAGGAATACATTTTTTCCCTCACAACCGGTGGTTGCCAGATGGTCACTGACTGCTTTCGTGGGCAACTGGGGCCTTTCATAGCCTCTGCAGGCAACAGCCTTGGACTGGCATCCGCGTCTCAAAAAGGAACCCAAAGTACAATCGCCTTCAAACAACATTGTTTCCAATGGCCACTGGGGGTGACTCCTCGGGTTGCAAGCTAGTACACATCTGTTTTATATCTATAAGAAAATGACTCTGTTGCTCACTTATTTTTAAGGGTTTGAAAATTGCTATAAATAAAAGTTTTTAGAATCCTTCTAAGAGAAATATCGGTATAACCGAAAAGACAAACGGCCCATCACACTGATGGTCGGTTCATTTGAATGATTGCTTCTCCCCATGAGCTCATATTAACCTCATGAAGAGCTCTCTCATCAACTCAGCGCCAGATTCACATAAACTCATTTATGTTTAGTTTATAGTTTGTCTAAATGCTCATATTTTTGGAGGTTTTGCAGGAAGCAGGCACTTTGCCTCCACTTCAACTGGGAAAAAGTCATTAACATTTTTTTCTGCATTTTACTGTCAGCCAGACTCTTCACTAAGCCATTAATGGGATTTCTGTGTGGTTTAACGCAGCTGTTATAATAAAATAACTACCAACCAATCCTTCTTGTGACACTCATTTACACTATTTAATCAAAGCCTTTGCCATATTTTACTTGTTAGTTCCCATGAATGAGATTTGCCATTTAAATGTCTACAATCTAAATCTAATTTAATAACATTTATGGCCAGTTTTTACATCATAATAGCAGCCACATAAGTGGCAGCAGATAAATGGCAGTTCACATACTATGGAGTCACAATTTCCCATCTTAGGGGGGGATTCTGGCACATTGCCTCGGGGACCAGCTGTGGTGCAGCAGAGCGCTCTGCACTTGTTATGTTACAATCTCCACTGCATGCTCTTTATTTATTTACTAACAGCAAATTTATCTTGTGCAAGTTTGCGGAGGCGTCCGCACTTACGCATCACCTCTCCGTGACTGGTGGCCGAGCGGCAAACCTGGATTTGATTTTCCCACGAAGTATCTCCCACAGATAGAGAGGAGTGGTCTCCAGCGCCCAGCGTTTTGGCACAGTGACTATGTTGGCACAGACCCAAAGCTGAACACCCCCTACCCCTTTTCCCAGGGCCCTGGGAGTGTAATACATTACTAACAATATCCCACTTCCCATTCCTCTCAAACTTTCACACCCCTGCACTCCCCCCCTTTCACTCCCATGGCTGGCATGCCCCCAGAAATGGGAATTGGGGTGACATGCATATGACTCCTTCCATCTCCTCTTTTCTCATCATTTCCTCTACAGCACGGCAGCATGGACATTTAAAAAAAAAATTTTTTTCCAACATAAAGTTTGACATAAACTGTTTTTTTTCTTATTTCAAAAAAACGCTAAAGAGACTTTTATTATTTTAAAGTTCTCCCTGTGAACTGTGGCAGGACACCCAGCCACCAATCTCACAAGAAAAGAAATGCAGACCCTTTCACTGTTAAAGGGATTTAAAGGGAATAGCTGCCCATTCACACCATCACTGAGGTTATAAATATGAACCCTCATTCTGGAAAAGCCTGGCTCGTCTGTCTGACAGTTCTCAACGCTGTATTGAGGGGAAAGCATTCACAGACGTGTATGTGTCTGGGTAACATATAATGACATTATTATCACCACGGTGACCCCTCATTGTCACAACGCTTTCTTGTCCCGAGCTCGTGAAATTGACATAAGCTTTACAAACATTCCAGGCATTTTTTTCTCAAGGCCAGATTTCTTTGAGAGGACGGGCGCTTTCAAAGCGGGGACCATCAGTGCTCGCAGCACCACCTACTGATGGGACAGGTTTAAATGCTTAAAATAGGCTATTCAATTACACTTATGTTGAGTATATTGAGATCTGGGAAAAAAAGAGAATTTTACAAATTCATAATGTTATATATTTAATTTTATTTTGATGTTTTAATTTTATTGCTTGTTTCCTTAACATCGAGCTGACTTGGCGCTTTGGGAACGCCCCGCCTCCTCTACTGTCCCGTGTAATCCGCGCAGATGTGCGATCTCTTGTTCATACCTGCAATCAGTAGTCAAGACCAATGTAGCACGCTTCTGAGAGCCAACGTTTTATAACCTACACATCAAGCCACTTCCTCACCTGCTCAGGTGTTTTTCAATATAGTCCTGCAACTCCAGCACCTGCGCCTCTGCAACTGTCGCTCTGGTCATGAGAAGGGCACGCTCCTTCTCAAAGGACACCTGTTTGAAAAATGAAATCTTCAAATCCCCTTTTAGTACCATTTTTTTTTTATATTAAGAATGTAATCAGACAGTATAAAAAGCTGAAAATAGTGATTTGTTTACCGGCGTGGAGTCAGTGAGCTCCTTCAGCTGTTTTCTTATGTCACCACAGGATTCCTCAAATAGCTGCTCCGGTTTGTCCGCCCTGGTAAAGTCACATTTTTCAAACATTTATTTGACAAAATGCACAGCTGACCACATTTGTCATCTGGCAAAATGGGAAAAAATAATGACACTCACTGCTGACGGTTTACATTTCGCATGGGTATTTTGAATGTAGCCACCTAAAACAGAAAAGTCAGGCTTAAGATCAGGAATTTTCCTCTCTGTATGAAGATATATCCCTCACACCATTACACCACCACCAGGTCTGAACAGCTGATACAAGGCAGAATGGATCCAAGCTTTTACCTTGTTATTATGTAAAGTTTTGAGACTAGCAACAGGCAAAAACTCAAGACTTCTCAGACCAGGAGATGTTTTTCTGTTGACCAGTTTTGGGGATCCTGTGTGAATTGTAGCCCCAGTTTCCTGTTCTTTGTTCAGTGTGGTCTTCTGCTGCTGTAGCCCATCTTATTCAAGATTCCACATGTTGTGCTTTCAGAGATGCTCTTATGCACACCTTGGTTTTAACGATTGGTGATTTGAGTAACTGCTGAGTTCACATTAGCTCCAAGCAGTCAGGCCATTCTCCTCTGACCTCTGGCACCAACAACCATGCTACATTCAAAGTCACTTAAATCGCCTTTCTTCTGATCCTCAGGTTGAACTTCTTGTCTTGACTATGACTCTATACTTAAATGCATTAAGTTGCTGCCCTACGATTGGCTAATTGATTTTTGTGTTAACAAGTAGTTGAACAATAATAAAGGTGTCAGTAGGTACAATCTTTCCTTAAACTTCTAAACTTCTGATTTTAGAGAATTCAGTGAGTATTTCTCTGTTTTACAGTCATGTTCTGAAATAGTTATTTTTTCTGAAAGCATATGTAAAGTAAAATCTGCTCTGCATGGCACCAAGGCAGAAACAAAAGAGATTCAAAGCAGCAAATTTTATATATGAGTGCTGTTACATGATCCGAATCCACCTCTGCAGCAGTGAAACAGCAGCACAAACTTTAAAGTCATTATTTTCAGTATCACCACTCCCAACAAAAGAAAGTCTCTGGCTTTATACGGGAAGTATGGAAACAAAGACGAATCCCCACAGACCGAAAATAAGGCACTCATGAGACAAAACAAAAGCAAATCATTCCACTTCAAAGCAGACTTTTGCTTTGTGCTACCTGCTCCCGGGCTGCCTGCAGCTGACCTTCCAGCCTTGCTTTGTCCTGGTGCAGTTGTTGGAGCTCCTTCTCGATTGCATCTTTCAGTTCAGTTGGCTCCAAGTTGAAGTCGGCTTCTGGAGGTCCAGGATCAAGACCATTCTCTGATTTGGCCAAGATCTGCTCCCTCTGAAGCCTAAAGACCATCATGTAGGAACAAACCAGATATTATTACACTGTTGATGGCAGTGCTTGTGTTCAGCCTCGCCCACGGACTTTAAACACAGATCAGACATTGCTGGGGTAGAATAACTTTGCAACAGAATGATCCAAAGTAGTTGTGTTATATTATGCTCTATGTGCAAGATTTAGCATGTCCTACATGCCGTCTCTAATTATGGGAATGCTTTCATACACACTAGAATAAATTTTAGTAAATGGATCGGACCATTGTTAAACTGCAGCTCATAAACAATCACGTCTAAACAAAGAGGAATGAAACAAACAAAGCATCACCTGTATGCAATCAGGAGTGCATGATGAGTTTGGGTGAGCCTCTGTAGTCTCTTCTTATACGAGCGAGCAGCGGTGGCCAGCTGCTCCTCCCTCGCCCTGTAGGATAAACGAACATCCTGCAGCATGCTGTCGATGAATGCTCTCATCTTACTCGCCTCTGACGGGCTTTTACTTTCTTCAAGCCCATCGATGTAGTCCTGGATTACACAGAGCAGAGGTCTTATCAATACTGCTGCGTCTTATTATCAAATCTGCTTTGTGTGTGCCGTTACTCACAGCTATGTCCTGTAAATAGCAAACGAGCCTTGTGCGATATTCCTCAATGAGCTCTTTCACCTGCAGCTGCAGCTTGGAGTTCTCCTCCTCTGCCTCCTTTAATTGTCTCTGAGAGGACATCAGGGCCTTCAAAGGAAACAGCACATACAGAACATTATTACCCCCCCACCTATGAAGTTTCTTGCTTTCTTTAACAGAGCAAGGGATTTTTAACATAGCATTTATAAACAAATAAAAAAACTATTTACCAGGGTCAGTATTATTAACTCCCTGAAAAACAGACTTTTTTTTATTGAGCCACGACACAAACCACTGCCGTGAAATGAACTTTGTACTAAAAAGGTTAAAACTGAGCGTTACCTTCCACTTAACACACAGTTTAAAAACTGCCTAAAACAAATAAAATCAGTTTAGGCTTTGATTGTTGATGTTCACAAAGCAGGAGACGTATATACAAAGTTATCGCAGGATTACAAATCGAGCCACACAAACAGTGGTAATAACCAGGAATGCTCACCGCATTCTGCTCAGAGAGTTTCTGCTGGCTAATGTGCATCGCTCTGTGGATCTGCTGGTGCTCTTTACCCATCGCCACCCTGGTGACCAAACATAGGCCACGACCACAAGAGAGCAAAAATCCACAGAGAAGAAGCAAAGAGACCACATCACACACGCACAGAGCAAGTAAAGCCACAGCTTAGCAGAAAAAAATCAAAGAGGCAACCACAAAGCAGATGCATGTGGGGCAAACACTGGGACACACTACATCCTGACTGGAAATGCAAAGATAATGATCTTTTATTTTCATTGAGCTTTTGCACAAGTAAATGACAAACACTCGCACACTTTCTCCTCCAGTTTCTTCTGTTGCTCCTTGTAGCTGCTCTTCATTTCCTCCAGCTTGTCTTTGATCTCATCTTGGTTTTCAAGCAGCTACGTGAGGAAGATGAATGAAAAAGCTGCGTGAGGCAGTCAGAGACTTACAAACTTTGACGGTTCCGATTTTAAAACTTAAGGACTCACAGTTTTCTGCACACGTTTTTGCTCCTTGTCCATCTCTGCTTGTTCCTCAGGCTGTCAATACAACATACAAGTATTTCAAAAGAACAACATAACAAAACATGGGAATCTGTATTCTAATTATGACAACTTAAAGTAAACAAATGCATCTTCTCCTTATGTTGGAGCTCAATATTTACTGCCTCACCTTGACTCTGTCATGTGAGATGCGGGTGATCAAAGCCTGCACCCTGTCTAGCTCCCCATGAAGACCTTCGGTGGTGGTCTTCACACATTGATGCTGCTCCTCCAGCTGCCTGCGGAGGGCGTCCTGGGCCTGGGCCTGTGCCAGCAGCTCTGCTGTGAGTGCTCCACCCTTGGCTAGTTCTTTATCGTGGGCCTCAGCCAGAATCTGGTAATTCTTCTTTAGTGTGGCATATTCCTCAGTCAAGTCCTGGCCACTAGTCTCTTTCACTTTCAGGCATGTCCCAGTGGACTGCAGGTCCCTGAGCAACCTGTCTCGCTCTATTTCCAGCTCTGTTATCACACCTTCTTGGTTAAGTACCTAACCAGGGTGAGAAGGAAAAAAAGTGTAGAAAAAGTGAGGGCCTCGGTGATTCAGGATGATCCTTATCTGTATTTCAGTTTATTTAATTTAATAACTGTACAGTACTCTGTTTTTGGTAACCATTGTCCTTGATGTAAATATGTAAAAATTGTGTCCTGTGTCCTGTGTACTGTTTGTTTGTATATGTGTCTTTCTTGCTGCTGTTACACCCAAAATTCCCCTTGTGGGACAATTAAAGGATTATTCTATTCTATTCTATCCTATTCTATCCTGCCAGCAGTCTTACTGTGGAAGGATTTGTAGAAAAATCCTCACCTTGGTTTTCAGCTCAAATGTCTCTTCTTCATACTGTTCTCTTATCTTATTAGCCTTAATTTTCTCCTCTACAAGCTCCTTATAGATCTAAACAGACATTGGGCAAGAAAACAAAAAGATTAGTTCTGTAGTATGCACTCACAATTAAATTATGGCCCATGTTTGTTTAACACACCTTCAGTCTTTCCTCTTCACTCTGGACAAGCCTGCAGGACAGGTCTGTGTTGGAGCTGGCCAGGTGGCTCAGTCTGGTCTCCAGGTAGCCCACTTTGGTGAGGACACGCTCATATTTGCCACGCCACTGCAACTATACACACACACACACACTTTGTGTGTTTTGGTCATGTTTTGGTTTCATCTGACCACAGAACTTTCCTCCAAGCCTTCTCTGAATAATTTAGGGCAAACAGATAAGTTTGCCTACACATGTGCACAGGGGGGCCTTACAAGATCACACAAACAGTTGTCACCTTCTCACCAAGCTTCTTGCTGTTGGTCTTGTAGCTCATTCCAGCCTTGTGCAGGTGTGTAATCCTGTCCCTGACATTCTTTGGAAAGGTTGGAATTCAGGAAAATAATTCCATGGACAGGTGTGCTCTATGAATATAACAGTTACGATAGGGAGTGTCTGTAATTAATCAATTGATTGGTTGGCTGTCCACCACATGGGCACACAGTCAGTTGTGGCTGGGTTAAGAGAGATCAGGTATTTCACTCAATGACATGCAAATAAATTTAGAACTTTATTTAATCTGTTATTTTTCCTGGATATTTGTTTTTTCTTCTCTGTCCATTAAAATGAACCTACTATAAAACTTCGAGACTGTTTATTTCTTTGGAAGAAAGCAAACGTACAAATTGTGCTGTCTTCAGCATTAGTCTTTAAGGCCTCCAGTTTTGCTGCTGTGTGATCATTTCACCCTTTTGGTAAAGCTACCTTGCCAAAAACGAGAATACTTAGAAGACAAATGGGAAGGGTCTCTTACTCACATTTTCTCCTGTCACAGCTTGAACTCGTTCCTGAAGCTGATTTGAAGTTTGGTCCTGACCCTCCATCTTTTCTTCCCCTCCACTGTCAGCTGTTGCTTGTATCCACCAACAACGTCTCCATGACTCCACAACACAAATAAAACTCATGTGTGGAAACTCTTTCTTCAGATTTCATTTGATACCAATCGTGACTAAATGTGTATCATCATCACCCCATGTCACAGTAAATGTATTCTGGTGCATATTTGACCGCTCTTAGCCTGCTAATCTGTTAGCATCTAAAGTTAGCTCGGTAAAACATAAAGTACTGGTAACACTTAACAGTTTTATAAGCAACTCCGCCGTTTCGATTTATCCTTTATACTGTATGAATTCAGTCCCTTATCAAAGAACAATGGTACAATTCTATGGACAACGGCGCCCTCTTGAGCACACAGTTGGAATAGCTGCTCTTCTATAACACTGTACTTCAACACCCTAGCTTAACAACGCAACATGGTACCATACGCTCATTATATTACATCATAACTACTGGCAGGGGGTTATGCTAACTCAGCTAAACATAAAAATCTTATCTCTCATACACAAAAAGTGATCATGATAATGAAAAAAATAGAAGCACAGTCGAGATTTCTGGCACAACTTAATACTTAAAAAAGTCTGAAAAGGTTAAAACTCCAGCAGCACTTGCAATACAAAGAACAGCTTTACACCACAGTCAGTGTGCAGTGAGCTTTTTGCATATCTAGCTGATACAAAAACTATGATTTCCATCTCATTTTATTTTGTGTTTTAATGGGAACTTTACAATGTATAAGAACAATGCAACTAATTCACAGTCTATGGTACTGCTAGACGTGGCCTCGAGTTATCAAAAATAGCTCCAAAATACTTCACATGAGATGAGCTAAGACACTGAGAAGATATTTACATTTAATACATCAGCTGAATATGAAAATAAATTGTACCAAATGTGTGTAAACCACAGTCAGATATGAGGAATAAATCAATCCCTGTAAAAACAGTTGTTCATAAAGCCACAGAGATAAATCTATAACATCATTCAGAGCCAAGTTTAGCTCAAAGGCAAGGTACTGTGTTCACAAAAGCTGCTGGAAAAATGATAAACCTAGGATTTAAATTTAAGAATAAAACAGCTGCATTATATGATTTCCCTTTGCAGAGGATAGAGGTTCAATGTGCCTGATATTCAGCATTTTGGAAAATGTTGCAACCTCGGCTAAGTTTGTCATATACATTAACTCCATATTACAGTATCTTGTGTTGGTTTTTGACGTTTTGCAGCTCACACACACACTCTGACCAACTGCCCTGATGAGTTTTGAACATTTTATTTTTCGTGTTTTCCATAGTATTCATTCAATATCTGATAGTCGAGTGCCTTTGAATGCAAACAGATGCTGTGCTCAGTCCACCAACGTGACTTTGGCAGCCCTCACATCTCTCATGTAGTTGTTTCGGACAAAACTAACTCCACAGTTATTTCCGGTCTGAAAAAGTGCAGATATATTTGAAATAGTTTCACTGGGTTAAAACATGTTTAAATCCTCCTCCACTTCGTCTTCCTCCTTTGAGATGTGTATGTTGTCACTGCGATCCATAGGTAAACCAATCTCTTTCTGCAGGGCCACTAGGCTGGCCTGGCTGATGTAGTAGCTAACATTCTGGGATGGCAACAGCTTCTGGAGCTGCTCCAGTTTACGATTGGCCTGGGAAAGAATTACAAAGGACACAAATAGATGAGCATCCAAAGACAAAGAAGTGCTTATTGTCATTAATGTAGGGCTGCAGTGGTCAATTATTTTAGTTTATTCCATCATTTAATCACATAACCAGACATGAAACACTTCTGTTTTATTAATCAGTGTTAGTAAATATTTAAAAGAGAAAAAACACAGGTCTTTTAAATTGTGCACACATGCACGGCTCTTCGCTGTGCATGTGTGCATCACTGCTGCTGCTGTGCTATCCTATCAGTCTTTTTCTTGAAAAACTGGGGGATGCGTGGGCTTAATGTTGCCACACTTTTTCATTCACACACATGGTCCTAGATATGTTTCTACTACAGGTCTATTTTTAGTCACAAATGTGGATGAAACTCTTGCGCTTACACAATGAGAACTGAAGTCTACAGAGTCATGCATGAAGAGAAGCATCAAATAAAAAAAATCAGAAAATAACATCAAGGATTTGTTTTTTCTTGAGTTACATGATGAGTCATTGCAGCCCACATTAATGCGATTAGTGTAATTTGACCTATTGAAAAATCTAGAAAAAGAAGACAGTCACCAATTGGAAGTTGCCTTGCTGACAGTGGTGCTCGATAAGGAAACCAAACACATCTCCAATCCTCACGGCGGGGTCCAGCTCTGGCTCCTCCAGCAGGGCTTCACACAGCTGCACCGCCTCACTGGCATCCTCGCTGTACAAACTGCAGACAAATGTGATGAGCTCAAAGCTTCGCAGACGGGTCGACCCGCGTGATAACGAAACATCCATCAAAAACGACCCGTTCTATGATGAAAACCAAAACTTACGGTAAAACTGAAATAATCAAAATGAGTTCATATTCGTACCTGCGTATGTGGACAAACTTCTTGATTAAGGTGATCTTGTGCTGCAGATCAGCCAGTCGCACTTCCTGCTGTCCGCTTGAAGCATCCTTTGCTTTTGAGAGACACTTTGATGCCTCAGTCAGAGCATCCAGAGCCTTTTCATAGTTCTGGTAATCATCAATCTCCACCTGAGGCAGGTTTTTTTTGTTTTTTAAAATTAAATCATTCAATATAAACGTCAAAACAAACCAGTCAAGTATGGATGTGACCATCGTGAAATGAACTGATATTTTGCTCACCTGAGCACAAGCTTCATAGAAGCCAGCAAGCAGGTCCGGTGCCCTGCCTTTAGTGTAGAAACCGATAATTGTTTTTAAGATATCTGGATCTTTACGCCAGTCTAGAGATTGGAGGTAGTTGGCGGCCAAGATGAAAAGCTCTTTCTGACGACTAACATTGGCAAAGAAAACAATTTTCTCCGTGTCGCCTGACTTCAGGAGCGCCCTCATTGCCTGTTAAGAAGAAACAAAATAGTTTACGTTTTTAGAGTCACAATTACTTAATTTCCAGTGTAACAGCATGACGCATCCTTTTTTTTTTCCCTTAAGGAGACACATTAGGTGTTGCATATGTATCAGACAAGATAGGTCCCATGTTTTATAACCAAAAAAACCTACAAGACAATGTGAGCTTGCACAGAATTCCTAATGGGTGTACTACACATCCGATTATTACCTTGAGTTTGTTGCCAGCCTGTGTGTATTTCTTAGTGGCCAGATGGTAATTGCCCTGCCGCATGCAACAGTCAGCGATGCTCTCCAGCAACTCCTTGCGGGCCTCTTCGGACATATCCTTTGAATCAGGTACAGTCATTCTCTCGGCCAAATCCTCTGTGATCGTTAGGTTCTGCGTCACACACAGTTCCAGGGCTTGGTGGTACTGGGTACACAAATGTGGAGACACAAAAGCAGGAGTTAGCTCATATGAATGGATTTAGGGGCACACAGGGGATGCTGTGTCGCAGCGGTACCTTCTTGGCTGCTACCAGTAACTCCACTGACTTCTCATACTTGGAATGTGTGCTGAAGAAGTCAGAACAGCGAGCCAGGAGGGCTGGGTCTGAGCTCTCATTGAGATCCTCTGCAATCATCTCAAGAGCACCAAACTGCTGGGTGGCAAAAGCCAGCTCTAGAGCTCTGGAGACATAGCCAGCCTATAAGAAAGAAATGAATAAATATATCCACAGTTGAAAATCTACTGCACATTGCTTACTTTAAATGTATTTAACAATACCAGACAAAACCCCCCCTTGTGGACTGATTTATAATGCATCAATCCATTCACTCATGGAAAAA
>VUQG01007950.1:64315-92341 GCA_015106755.1 Etia nguti
AGATTCTCCTCTTTTTTTTTTTTTTTTGGGGGGGGGGGGGGGGAAACTGTGGGTACATTTTAAATAAATTAGTAAATTAGTTTTATGGTGCCCTCAAAAATTCAGACATATAATAAAAGTATCCTTTAAAGACTAGTAGTGGCATCTAGTTTTTCATGTGTATATTTGACTCTTTTAAAGCACAGTGCCAGAAATATGACACAACTTTTTTTTCTGGTCCTTCAAGTGCAGTTTAACATGATGCGAGCATGTAACCTGATAGCGACAGTGGCCCTGACTGCAGGTCAGCTGATCTTCCTTCTAGGCCTGATGAAGTTGCCCTTCATCTCACACGAATCCCAGTGGTGGGAGGAGGCCATCGCTGCACTTTTCCAACTAACCAGTGAGTACCAGCATCCCCCCTTTTTTTGTCATGTGAAAACCCAAAATTCACATATCCATATATACAAATGCTACAGAACAAAGTTCACACGGTGTCTGGCCAAGTGCCATAAAATTGGGCTGTAATCACAGCTGGAACTGGACTGGGCAACTTTCCAATACTAAAGATCAACTTCTAAGCCTCAAATGCTGCAGGAAGTTACTGTGAAAAACTTAAGACACCAGCAAATCTCATCCTTTATGTCTACCTAGGAAAAAGTAAACCTTAATTTAAAAAAAAAAATGCATCGTAGACCATATTTTTACTAAATGCAAGTACTCATCCATATTGAAATGATACATTGTGTCAAAAGTGGTCACAATAGTGGAAACAAAATCTGACTTGACAAGAATCTCCATCAATTCGGTCAAAATTTCTCAAACTTTACTTGTTTAAACCACAGACTTATTAAAACGAGAGGAAGATAGAACCTGTACTATCCTCAGGATTAATTGCACTTGGAATTAACTACCATCTATCCATTGTCGATCTCTCCATCCATCCATCTATCCATCCACCACAATCAACATTAACTGTCTCCTAGTATGGACTTGTCCCAGTGCCCCTGTTGAGGAAGTGTGTTGTGCGCTGCAGTCACTCAGCTGCTTGGTTTCTGAGCAGCATGAAGGGGGTCTGCTGTGGGTCTAAATTTAGTCCTAGTCCAAAATCCATGGACCAGAGCTGCAGTGAGCCAGGGAGCGACTGTCGGGCGCCAGGATATCCCTGCTCAGGACGAGGAAATGTCTGTGACTACCTGTTATGCAAACCCCTGAGCTGAAGAAGGAAAAAGAGGGGAGGGGGGAATTAACGGGAAAGACAGTTTTCGACGGGGACTGTGTGTTTGTGTGTGCACTGGCAGGAGGGAATATGTGCATATATGCTTGTGTATGTTAGAGTGTGTTGTGGCGTGATTGTCTGTTTATAGTGAGCTTCGGCGAAGAAATGTCCTTTGGTACTTATGACAGCAGGGTGGGACTTGCCTCACTCTAGATACACTGGCCTAGCTTTTATGTCTGTTTACAAAGTGTCTAAGAGTAGTTGCAAGTAAAGAATCTCCTCTTTATCTTTAGTCTATTCAGGACAAATTCCAGCAGGGTTGATGGCTTTTATCTAAAGACCTTGGTGAGAGGATTGAGGCCCACCCAGTGTTACTGCATTTTCCTATATTAGACAACAACACGAGGGACACCTCAGTGGCCAAGAGATCATCTCACAAAAGAACGATTACCAAAGGCAGCAGCATAATAGATTTGGCATTCTAAAATGAAATTTACAGCACACACCTACTTCCCTGACATTAAAAAAAAAATAACGCTCTCTGGAAAAATCTGATCTTCTAATTTTACTCTTCTGCCACATATGGTCAAAAAGGTTATTATCAAAACGTAATCTTGACCTTAGAAGTTTATCAATTCATAGTAGTTCATAGGACATGACACAAGACCACCAAAACTCAAAAGAAAAGACTAAAAATCTGAATTTTGACAACTGGAGCTGAAGTTAACTTGGTAGTTCCAGCTGATAGAAGTCTTCGGTTTGAGTTTATTACATACATAAAAATAAACTCAACAACTACTACACTTATATTATTTTCTTCATCATTTCATATTATTCACTTCATATTATTTTCTGATGTTTTTAAAATACACTCCCATATCCACATACACATAACACGTGTATCAAAGCAACTATCCAGATATATGTGCTACGTGAAAACTGCAATAAATATCACTTAATGTACAAGTATTACATATAGTAAATATTATCACAGCTGTTTCCATCAGACTCATGGGTACATCTGAATTAAGCTTTTAATGTGAACATTACCCATATCTTAAAGGCAAAACAGCATCATTTTACCAGATCAATCCAGATCAAATAAGGCCTATCTGTTCTAGTCCAGGCAGATTTTTTCCCATATAAGAAAATTATATGACTTCCAAATATTATAAGCCTTATGAAATATAAATTGAATATAAAAAAAATAGGCACATTTCTTTAAGTCTTTCTTGTATGGATGACAGCAAGATGTTTCTCAAGGTCACAAACGAGGCTTGTTTTTTAGATAAACTAGAAGTCTAAAGCCCCAATCACACCGGCCTGAAGACTAGTCAGCAACCCCCCGGTACCCACCAGTCGCTTGGGAAAAATGTGCATTTCCTAAATACTGCATAGATGTGTCACAAGATGAGAGTAAACTTTGATCTAATGGTTGGGGTAGATGCAAATGTAAGTTAAAAGTCATTAGATATAAGTCAGTAACATTAATCCTAATCCTAGGCTTGGCTGTCTCAACTAGATTTCATGAAAATAAATCCAATGTTTATTGTATTACAAAACTATTAAAAAAAAAAAAAAAACTTGGGCCACCCTCGTTTCGAGCCAGGCTTTCTGGTCATTTATTAAAGTGGTCTTCAGCAATAGTTCTCCACGCTTTCTGAAGCTGAAGTTTTTTTTTGGACATTTTCTGCCTTTCACTCATTTTTAATTCAGTCCTTGTACCAGACCATTTTGTTTGTTTGTTTAACAGGCAAAAGATTACACTTTTCCATCAATAGGCCAGTTTCCAAAGAGGTAATACCCTAAAACTTGGCATATTTCAGCATGTTGTGTCTTTAAAAATTTGTGGAAACTGGACAAGCAGAAGACAAAAGGAGAAGAAGTGGCCCATTGACAGCAGATGAACAGCATCGGAAAGTCATGGGCTGAACAGATAAAAGAAAACTTTGAGAAAAGACCTGAAACAGGACCATCAGAAATGCATCTGGCCCTTCAGATGATCCATCTACTGTTCACTGAAGCCTCATCAGAAATGGTCTCAGCAAATTCTGTTTTTAGCTTATATACTGCATTTCCATGTATATTTGTACACGTTTCAATAAATAACTGCACCTATTTCCATCGGAAAATATAAAGAAATTATGGTGGCTCAAGACTTTTGCACAGCATGTTAATCTGGGCCACAGCGGTAGCCCAGCTAAACAAACAACAGACTAACAGTGCCATCCCTAAAACCACAACAGTAACATGAATAATAAAAATGCCACCCATTTTGGAGCATTTTTGGAGGTTTGGACAACTGGACAAATGAACAATTAATCAATTCTGAAAATAACCATCAGATTCAATAATAATGAAATAACCGACCATAATTCTTGGAAATAAAGGCTGCAAAATTCCTAAGAAGACCAAATCTTATGAGTGCAGATAGTTATGCAGGCCTCTCCCATTCATTCATTCATTCTCCACTCCCATTTCAGCCCTCCCCCACTGAGTCACTGAATGGGGCTCACTTCTGAATGAATGGAGGTATTTTTACCCATCGCTCCCTTTCACTGGAATGTTTTCATGTTCAGACGTGCCAAAATGCTTTACAACTGCAAGTAGAGTGTGAGTGTGTGGAATAACAATATTAAGCTGCATAGAGCCATATCTCAGCAACGTTGGCTGGTCCAGACTGAAAGCACAATAGTGGTCTTTTCACCCCGGGAGAAAACTCTGGAATGTGTTTTCTGAATGGACACGGCTCTAATGTGTCAAATGTCAACACTGCAGATCACATCCCACTAAGATGCGGGTGATTAGTGAATTTGTACGATCTGTTCACTGATTTTAAATCTGGCTCCAAAATAAGTCACATTTGTGCCTTGAAGTCTGTGGCTCAATAGATTCCTGGTGAGAAGCAAGACATCATGACAACTACTAGCTAAAAGGAAAATGCAGGGCCAAAGGAATTTCCAAGAACCAGTCACATAGCAGCAAGACTCATTAAGATTTTCTCTGTGACAGATTGTGTCAGATGTCCAGTAAATGTATTAACCTCAGAACTCAGGGTGTGGCAAGGAGGTGAGGAAGGAAGGATGGAAAGAGGAAGCAGGGGAAGGAAGCTTGAGAGATAAGTCTCTGCCAGAAAAGAGGTTCACACAGCCCACCCTGCCTGGAACCTGGACAGGAGATTATTCATTTTCTTGAATAAGGAGCCAGACAGATTAAACATGAACAGACATGAGCAAACAGTTGCATTCTTATGCATACACAGTGTAGTGGACACATAATGATATACAGACGCAATTATCCACATCCTCACTTAAAACAATGACAGCCATCTTACAGTAGAGGTAGAGAAAGAAATACAAATGAACTTCCCTCATTGGTGCCACTGACTGTTTCAGGAAACCGAATGATTCATATCCTAAAGCACTAACATCCCTATTTCCAGTGATTATTTTTGGTCCCTGTATTTATACCACTGTGGATGGGGCAAGTTTTTTAGACATGTAGCATTGTTGAACTATATAATGGCTCCAGAGCACACTTGAAGGCGTTGAATGAGAAAACGACTGAGGAACACCCGAGAAGTGTTGCTTTCAGACGCACTTTATCTAACTGTAAAGAAGTAGGACAACAGCGGCCGTGGAGACAGTGAAAAATGTTGATACAACCAAATAAAGATCAAAGGAACAGCATGAAACTAAAGACTAAGGCTTTATACCTTCGCATGCAAGCAGGAGTTCCTCTTTGCTTTAGTCAAGCTCCTGTGAATCAAAGAAAGCAGGAGATAAAACATCTCAAAGGCTTTTCCAAGCCTGTATTCATGCTCTGATATTTTTCCGCTATTGAGAACTTTAATCTTGAGATCTCTGAAGTTCTTCCTCAGAGGAAACAGATTTCCCAAATCAAAGGCTGCGCACATAGCTCCGGCCTTACTGTGGAATACAGTGACTACAGTGATAGGGTCTAATTGTCAGCATGCGGGATTTTAAAAAGCCACAGAGAAACTTCAGGTGTACATTAGGTACATTAATTGTAATTGTTGTTTTTCTTGGGTTGGCCAGTTCCAGTGAAAGGAAATCTTAATGCTTCAGCTTTCCAATACATTTCCAACTTTATAGAAACAGTTTGGGGGGAAAGAGGGCTCATTTAGAATGGGATTCTTCTACCACTGCAGGTTTCATTTTTTTAACTGTTGTAACTAAAACGTCTTAAAACTATTCCAGAGACTCTCTCTCAACCTTACAATTAATCGGCAAAAGTCTAATCTGGTACAACACAATATTGCCAGCTCATGGTCACGCTGACCTCAGTCACCTGGTTTTAATGTGCTCAGAAGTTGCTAGCATTCCTGTAAGCGCTTTGTCTTGTTCCTCATGAATATTTCTTGACCAGGACAGTGTTTGCACTCTGGGTCTCTCAGTAATTATCTCAAGATGAAACATGTCCTTGTCTGTTTTTCCAGTGTGAAACATTATGCAGCTTAAACAGAAGAGCACCTCAAAATTTAAAATAAGAAAAAGCACATACTATATTTCATTGGATCCTGATACTGGTAAATAACAGCTGACTGATTTTTTCTCTCTCTGCTCCCATGCAGGTTTTGTTCTGGTTATTGGACTTGTGACCTTCTATAAGATCGGGCCCAACACCCACCTTTCCTACTCCTGCTATATGGACATAGCAGCTTGCCTGCTGGCCACTATGGCTGCGGCCATGCTCATCTGGAACATTTTACACCGCCGTGACGACTGCCTTGCACCTCCAGTTATAATCATCAGTCCCTCACTAGCGTCACCTTTTCACCCGCGTCTGGACAATGACTATGTGGAGTCGCCTTGTTGAGCTCAGGAGATCTCACACGACACGCCAGTGACGAGACTATGTTCTCAGCCGTTCCTGTTTAACTCCAGCTACGTGACAGCAATGTGACTCCCAAAAGAAGACGACACTCCTGTGCTCCCACAACGACTGGACTAACATACGCTTGCAATTGTATTCTATTTCTCCCATTCCCACAATAGAGATATGCTAAATATTTTGCTATTTAGTGCACAGTTTTCACATATTTAACTAAAATTAATGTATAAAGCAGCCCTAATGTTCCAGGGAAATTCAAATACTCCATGATGCAATCATGTATTCAAGCCAGAGTAATCTGTTATGTAAAGAATTTGGATTAGGACTGTCTTACATAAAACATGATTCCTATGAAAAGATCAAGCTGGAACTTGACATATTTTATTAATGGTGCATTTATGAAATGGTCTCCTGCACAATCATAAATTTGAAAAAATGAAATATGTTGAAATTATAATACTAGAATACCTCATATTTGTGTTCACTAGTTTAAAGCTTATTAAAAAATGTTATGCACATAATAATTATATATGTGACATGTAGGGAACATACCAGGATAAAAGCTGAAGAGTCTTCAGTTAGTTTTTGGACAATGCTTTGCCAAATTAGTGACAATATTTAATTTTTTTTTATAGCCAGTGAGAGATGGCATTTTGAACAAATAAGAGAAGAACACGAGGATATATTACTCTAAGAAATAATGTTCCAAAAATACTTTAACTTTTGAAGCAAAAGTAAAAAGGATAAAAGACGAATAACCTGCTAAATAATTTGTATGAATAATTTTGGATTCGTTTTTGTTCAACTGATAGTAACTATTTTGCCGATGTACTGCAACTTGTTCAGTTAAGTTCATTTTTCATGATGCTTCCTGTATGATTCTCTCATTGCTTTGGTACATACTCAATACCTAAATTAATATAATATATATAAAAAAAATTATAGCATAGTGCTATCATAAGTAGTAGTAATGACCATATCATATTTCTGCAAAAAACTCCAAGTTATTTGTGGGACTTCCACATTAAAATAATAATATATCATGTATATCATGTAAATTCAATAAATTTATTGGTAACTATAATCAAACAGTGGTTGTTGTCTTTGCCGCTTGGTGCCCAACATCCTGACAAAGGCTCATTCATTAAGTTTATTTCAATGAATCACCATTTTTCTAGTGACTTTAACCATTTATCACAGCATTCTTTATGGACTGGAAATTCTTTATGAACAGTTGTCTTCTCATAACATTTAACCAGACATTACATTAAGAGGAGAAGTGGGACAGAAATCTGTTGGAGAAAAACTAAAGATGACAGTTGTCCCACCCATGCTCCCAAAGAGTTAATTATCTTAATGTGAAACACATTAGCCAATCATGTCGCTGTGTTGAAAAAAACCCCCCCAAAAACTATTTCGGGGCAAAGTCAACAAACTTTTGCATTTCTTTTTTAAATTGGATTTGACTGCTGATTCTATACAGAATTTTTATTTTTATTCCTGCGTATTCCTCCAGATGTAATCCAAGATGGCTGCTTCCAGAACAACTTTGATTTAAAGAGGACATGAAACGCTAACCATAGAAAGGCTAATTTACACCACTGAGGCCTGCTCTTAAAAACTGACATAGATGTAACTCTGTCTGTGAAGCTGGATTTAAGAAATAAGTGTTTAGAGTTAAAGTTTTAAAAAACATGATTAGCGCCATCTTCTGTCAGTAAGGAACGTGATGTCATGTGGTTTGTTGCGGCTTATAGCCTTACATTAGTTTATGTTAGCTAACTAGTGACAGAATCGATAACTCAGAGGAAAATAAGGACACTAAAACTAAAAATCAGTTTAAGTGATCACTTTTGTGCTGCTCCTGGCTGCAACAATGAGTTTTATGTTAAGAAACTGAGGATATACTGTCCGCTTTCACTCTCTGTCTCTTTAGCAGTAAGTGGCTGATGCTGTTTGGCTAACTGCACTCAAAAAGGAAAATCCAGCAGTTAGCTGTAATGTTCGAGTTTGTAAAGCACTTTATGAATGAGGACTGTGTGGAGGAGAGCCTGTTTGAGTCATCAGACCAAAATGCTGTGAAAAAGTGGGGTTTTTTTTGCACAGTTACAACACTTACATGTTTCAGATCATAAAACAAATTTTAAATTTAGAAAAAGACACCCCAAGGAAATACAAGGTGCAGTATTTCAGTGATGGTTTCATTTATTAAGGTACAAAATTATTCAAAACCTGTTGGCTCTGTGTGCCTTCCTTGTTAATCAGGAATTAACTATTTCACTACCCACACCCAGACCTGATTACTGCCAGGCCTGCTGGATCAAGAAATCACCTAAACAGAGCATGTCTGACAAAGCCAAGTATGTTAATAAATCTAAAAGCAACACATCATGTCACAATCTAAAGGAACAGCTGAGAAACAAAGTCATTGACATTTATCAGTCTGGAACAGGTTACGAAGACATTTTATAAGGCTCTTGCACTCCAGTGAACCACAGTGAGAGCCGTTATCCACAAATGGAGAAATGCATGCCATGCCAAAATTACAACCCATCCAGGAGGTCACAAAAGAACCCAGAACAACATCTAAAAAACTGCAGGGGTCAATTGCTTCGGTTAAGGTCAGAGTTCATGATTCAACAATAAGAAAGAGACTGGGCTAAAACGGCATCCATGGGAAGCTTCCAAGGTTAAAACCACCGCTGACCAAATGTGCTTGTCTCACATTTGCCAAAAAAACATGTGGATGATCCAAAAGACTTTTGGGAAAATATTCTGTGGACTGATGAGAAAAAAGCTGAACTTTCTGGAAAGTTTGAGTCCCGTTACATCTGATGTAAAACTAACACAAAGAATATCATACTAACAGTCAAATATGGAGATGGTAATGTGATGATGGTACCATGCTCTCTACCAGATAATCCAGAAAGAGAATGTCCATCATCAGTTCATCCCATAAAAATCAAGCTCACGTAATGCAGCACGACAATGATCCAAAACACACCAGCAGGTCCTGGTGTGTCACTCCTGTAAACAGCTCACAAAAATCAAAATGAAGGTTTGAAGAGGCCTAGTCAAACTCTGGACTTAAATCTGATTGCCTGACCTTAAACAGGCTGTTCATGATTAAAAAGCCTCCAATAGGAATTAAAAATAGTTTTGCAAAGAGTGGGCCAAAATTCCTCCACAGCGATGTGAAATACTCTTTTGCAAGTTACTGCAAATGCCCGACTGCAGTTCCTGCTGCCAAAGGTGGCACAGTTATTAGGTTTAGGGGGGAATTACCTCTTCACACATCATTGGGTAAGTTTGGTTAGTTTTTGTCCCTTAAAATTTTAAACCATCATTTTAAAACAGCATTTTATATTTACTCAGGTTATCTTTGCCTAATGAATGAACTAAAAAATGTAATTGTGACAAATCTAGAAAAAACTAAGAAATAAGAAATAGGGGCTCCACTATTATAATAAGCAACTTGACTCTAGCCTGAGGCATCAAAAGATGACACAAACAGTACTGAATGACGATATTAGTTCCTTGGAGAATGAAAACTTCACAGGGAAGAACGACTAAAATGAGCTCATTCTTTCCAGTGAAAACTGGCTTAAACGGAGACCATGAGGGTCAAATGTATCAAATGAGTCCCAGCCTGAACACCTTCTTGAGTCATTCAATTCCAAGGAAAGTTTGGCTCTGAAGAGTAAATTCAAAAGAAAAAGACTGTAACAGACTGTATGCATCAGTATGGGAAGATAATCTTGTAGCAGCATGTCACTTAAAAGTCAAGGACAACGTGAATGAGAGGAAGCAGCACAGCGTGGACTGAATAAGACATCCCAACCTGGATATGACACACTGCTTTCAACGGCAGGAGGAACTTTGATACTGACAACGTCACCTTCAAAGTGTGTTATGTGTTTTATATCTCATCCAGGGATACTGGCGGTTTCATTATCAGAGGGAGGAAGGGTATTTTATAGTGCACACTGATGCAGCTGTGACTCAGGTGATCTGACCTTTTAATGCACACAGGTCAAACAGGCATATTGTCTCTAGTGCTTCCACCAGATATTTCCTCAAAATAAATGTACTACATCTGAATGAATTCTGGTTCACGAGCTAGAGTCAGATTTAAATATGAGACCCTTTGTTGATTCAGACCTGCATCATAGAGACAAGTCCCTGAAGATACAGGTTAGTACTGCAGGAAATGCATAATTCTGTGGGTGGAGATATGCGGGAATCATACACAATACAAATCTTCAAAAAAAATATGCACAGCAGTAAAAATAGCCTTCAATGAGGAACCTAGTAAACCTGTCATCAGGCCTATTAAACAGTTTGGAATATCCGGCCAATGGTGTATGCCGTTTTCCCATTTGTTTGTTTTTATGCTATTTTCCCATTTGGGTAATGTTTGTACGTGCGAAAGCAACGCTACAGCAGAACTGTTCCCTGGATCACGTACTCTCCTGAAGATAATATCAGATCATCGCTGATATCACATAAATTTCTCAAAGACACACACACACTCGCAGGAACTAACACACAAATCCTTTTAGTGACCTGATTTAATGTTTGTAAGAATGGAAAAGGGGCACTCGCTTTGGACCAAACTGGAAGGGGGACCTCAAACGTGTGTGTGTGTGTGTGTGAGATTCAGTGTTTAGAAAAGTACATCCCCTCAGAACACGCCCGCACACTAACAGAAACAGTCACACATATACACATTGAAGAGTTCCTTCCCTCAACAGAGACACACAAAGAACCCTTAATCATGTCCTGTGTTTTTAATCTAATTCATGTGCAGTGAGTTTGATCATTTTAAAGGTTCCATATAGAGATTTTAAATTGTACTAGTCCAGTTCAAAAAATAATTGGTGTGTCATCACTTTTCCTTGCCAGGTGCTTAATTGCAAAGGGTCTCATTGCTTAGGACTAACAGTATTAATGATGGATGTAGTTTCTGGGACTGAAAAATGAAGGCTGATGTGCTTTAAACCTCTATTCATTGCAACGGTCAGCAGGGACCAACAATAGAAATCCGTTCCTGCTACTAAAAAACATTTTTAAAGCCTAATTTCAGGTTAAGTTTTTCAAAATTTCAACTCAGTAACTCAAACTTCTGAGAAAATAACTTGAAATTTTGAGTTACTGAGTCAGAATTTTCATATAATTTTGCGTGGTTGCTGTGGACATCAGTAAATACTCTGCTTTTTCCAATCAGTCACAAACTTCAGGTCATACTGATTAAAACATTAAGTTCATTTTGTAAATTATACTTATCATTAGAGTCAGAAAGAAAGATTGTCCTGTGTGCGCTGATTGGCCAATGACTTGTCAATCACAGGTTGTTAGCGAGTGAGAGTGCCGTGTGCTTGACAGTCAGATCCACCTCTCAACTGTCATGTAAGGTTATAAAACGCCAAATGGTGACGGTGAAAACTCTCAGCTCATAACCGGACGGCACCTACCAACGGGTGATGACACTGATACCTATATCCATCCTTTACACCGTGTATGTTTTTTAGAGGAAAGACAAATTTTGAAAATATTGAAAAAGAAGGGATAGTTTCTTCATGAGACTTTACGAGAGCATAGCACACTGAAGGTTACAGAGCTATTGTAAGACTTTGACCTTAATAGTCAAAGGTGCTGAGTGAAATGAGATAAAATGAAAATCAACAGTTTGTTATAGCTCTCCGACTGCAGAGCATTCCAAGAACTGTCAAGGCTGTGTTAACAATGCTACCCCCTGTGTGCTGTGTGCTTTGTCTTTGAACTAAAGCCCCTGTGGAAACAATTAGTGGATTGGTGGGGATGTGATGACGGTTATCAAACAGAAGCAAATACCATCCTCCATGCCTCCTCTATTAGCAAATACCACTGAGCAGACACATGCATCTGTGATGTAAACATACCTCTTGATAAGCTTTATGGACTTAAAGGCTTCATCCATGTCACCAATAGTCAGGTAGAAGCTGAAGTTGAGCATGGCGTCACGGGTGGCCTTCTCACAGTTCTCCAGGCCTACAAAGTCTCTGAGAGCTTTCCGGGACACCATATGGGGGACCTGGGAGTGCGTCCCTGTCATTGGCTGGGTTTGGTGTGACGATGCCGAAACCTCTATTAACCCTTGATCCTTCTCACCTGGCTGGTAAAAATATGTAGTGGTAAGATCAGCAACCACATGATTCGGACCCACTAATAATAAGCATGTTGTGAAGTGAGAACATAAAAATAAAATAAATGTGAGATACAAAGGGGAATAATGGGCACTAGAGACTGAGTAGGAGGGATCACAAAACATGTCTACTTATTGATTGGTTAGTAGCTGTGCACAATTAGAGTTGTAGATATTCCACAGATGCACTTGTGCTGGGTGGAGTTTTCATGTTTTCTTACATGGAACACAAGGCACACACAATCACAGCACAACAAAGAACACTGAGGCTTTCTGAACGAACCGTACAGAGCAGACACTTACTTCAGACAGAAATACATCACCCCTCCGAAATAATAGCTGGGGGTGTATTGGACCAAACACACAGTTGCACATAAGAATAATGACAAGCATAAATAAAAAGAGATGACACAAATAATTTAAGGAACAGATTTTTATGTGGATCACCCCGGCTAAATGGAGAACACACAGGCAGCGTGCTTTCAGTCCTCACCTTGCAGCTATAATAATAGTAGGGCACATCCAGAGCGAGGAGCGCCTGCATCCCTGGAGGTCTAGGGGAGCAGTCCTGCAGGAGGAGCCCATGCTCCTGTGTGCAGAAGAGGGTCACCACCAACACATCCACCTGGGTGAAAGGAAGGCACCGTACTGTTAAACTACCCCTTAATTATTACTACATTACAGTGTTTAGGAGTGGTCTTTACCATATCCGAGGAACTATTTAATATGGATTCAGAGCTGACTGGCACAGTCTCACAGACATAAAGACGAGATTCACTCTCATCCCAGAAATGAGACACAGGACAGCGACCGCTGAGCGACCACTGCTGCCTGGAAAACAGAACACAGTGAGCGCCATATGTAATCAAAGGGGGAAAAAAGGTAACATGCACGAACACAATAAAAACAGACGAAAGCTACTTTGGTTACTTTTCACTTTCTTCTTGCTGTGAGATACCACTGGAAGGTCTGCCAGTGAAGAAGTCAAAGTGTGTCACAGTGTCCATCTCAACATCATAAAAGTACACTTTGTGATCAGGTCGCCCATTCACCTGAGAGGAAACAATCTCGCTCAGTTCATTTAAGTTAAATATGCACGCTTTGATATAAATATATTACATTTCCAATATGAAATAGAAGGAAGGTTTGATGTACACTCACCTGAGATATTAGGATGCTGACTTGGCTGCCATAAGCGTTACATTTAACTGACCTTAGTGCTCCCAGATTGGGAATCTGGTCAGCTAGGTTCTTGGTGCTGCAGTGAGCTTTGGCATCTCTATAAGGACAGAGAAAATGTTGATAAAGACTCTATAAAAAAGCACAGAGCCTTCTTTTTAAATTGTTTTAACCAGGATAACATCCACGTGAATGCCAACCTTCTGGAGAGGTCGAACACTCTGATGTTTGCTGTGTCTGTGCCCACCACCAGATAGGACTGGCACACATTGAGTAGTACAGGGTTTCCCTCTGCCTTGGAGAAGGTTAAAAGCTGCTTCACTGTGCCCTGAAATCAACACCCAACACCCAAATGTGTTTACATTCTTTTAAAATCCACTCTGATATGCTGTCTCATAATTGTGTTTATATAACTATATGAGGCAAACAGACCTGAGGTGTGCGGATTTGTACCCGGTTTGGTTCTACAGTGTAAAGATTCTCGCCGTGCACAGCCACCACGTGGGAATCACAAGGAAATGACCCTGGGAATTAGAAAGACGTAAGGCAGAGAAAGGAGATGTGGTGAAATTAAAGGTGGAAACTGTGCTGTTTAGACTGTTTTTTCAGTGAGTGTTGTACCTGTATTGCGCAGACTTGTCCCTGAAAGCTCATACACAGTGACCTGCTTGCCATTCCAGACCGTCACAGAGTCCTGTCAGTGTGACAAAAAAAAGTCTAATTGACATGACACCAGTTTAAACTTCTGTTTGTCAACAACAGGAATACTTTGTGAAAGCTTTCATCTCTACCCTTACCTTAGTAACGCACACCCCTCTGACATGTATGTCAGACTGCAGAGAAAAGTGCAGACCTGTGTGGAACTGAGTGATGTTGAGCTGTGTTGGGGAAAGCTGCACTGCTGCCACCTGCTGGCTGAAGTGGGCTGACATCACATGCTCACAGAGGATCAGAACTGTGTTTGAATTGTTTGCCGCCAGGAGATTCAGGTTGGAGCCCCACTGAAGGAGAGATCAAAGTGAAATTTCTAAACAGAACACTACAGATGGTTTGTGACATAATCATTAAAAAAAATAATGTAAAGTCATCGAACCACCCCTAACCCATGCATGTTTGGATTGTGGGAGGAAGCTGGAGTATCTGTTCAGAGTACTGTACTGGTTAGTTTAACTGATGACTCTTCATTGGCATGACAGCTGGGATAGACCTGAAGTGGTAGAAGATGGATGGAACAAAAGTAATGTACTAATGCTGGTCAAGACATTACCTGTAGCTGAGTGACATTTCCTCCGATTTCTGTTGGTGTCTGCAGCTTCCACTGGGGCTTAGTGTCACCTCTACTGCTACCCGACTGCACCACCATCCTCCACATTGCTATGCATCCATTGGTGGTGCCAGCTGCTAGGATTTCTGAGTGTTGCACAATTTTTACAACAGCAATAAGGTTTGTTTTTTTTAATCTATGCATTTGGAAACATTCAGGAATATAGTGGTGGGAAAGAAAAAGCTTCTTTTCATTAACAATTCTGTGCAAACTTCGCCATTACCTTTGCCTGCACAGTATGAAACACAGTTGATCATCTCTCCCCTCTCATATCCCAGAGTCTCATCAAGAGACAAAACATAGTTGTCATCTCTGTCCAGATCCCACAGCCTAAAATATTCAACAGGCACATTATTACTTAAGTTTGAAATTTATATGTTGTTTTTTTTTTATGCAAACAGTGTGCGTATACTGACCTGATGACCTGTTCCCCAGTCGCAGTGATGAGGAGGCCGTTTTCTGTCCACACAATGTCTACATTCTGCCCGGATTTGCTGCTCAACTTACCCTGTCACAAAAAAAGTCACATATTACTCCACACGGATCTTTAGTCCTGACACAGAATATAAAACAGGCACAAATATTAAGTATAGTATGAATTAAAGTAACTGAAATTGATCATTCATGTTGAAATTACTGGTTAATATAGATTTTTTACAAATCTTTCAGTATACCTTCATAATCTCCTGTGCTCCACCCTCAGGTCCGAGAGCATACTGTGACAGCATGAGGTTCTCTGTGATCACTGCGAGGGCCTCTGTCTTCCCAATGTAGAGAAGTTTCTTGATGGAGCCCTCCACACTGAGAAGGACACTCGTCTTACAATACTCATCCACACTATGGACTTTACCTAAGACACGGGATTAAAGATTAAATAAGTATCTGACAGCTCAAAGCACAAAGTGTTCATATTTATTAAAGATCAGACTGGATTTTGGATCAATAGCATAGCTTGCTGTATGTTCAGAACTCTCCTTTCTGAAGACTCCCACAGGATTACTGCTTCACAGAGGGAAAATACACATTTGATATAATTTTCAATAAGTCTGTTAAATTAATCAGACTCTCTAAAACCATAAATACTTTTCTCATACTGTTATCTGTAACTTTTCAAAAATAAAGCAAAGTACCATCAATACAATATTTACAAAACAAACAAATGAAATAAACAGTCTTCATATGTTGAGTGCTGTGACTGCAGAAGACTGCTGGCCTCAGACAAAATTAAACAAGGCAATGAAAAAATAAATTGTGTCTTAAAGAAAGTATGATCAAATACATTCAAAATAACAAGTGATTTAATTTTAATTTCCAAACTCCAACAGAAATCGCAAACTCTTACCATCTGCAGTGCAGATAAAGAATCCAAGTCCCTCCTGGGGCCCCATCTTCAGAGGTGCCCCCTTCCAGCTAAACTTGTCCAGCGCACGCTCATCTCCTCTCACTGATGCCCGAGCTAGCATTGCCACATCACTATCATAAAAAACAAAACAAAAAACAGCATTTGATTTAAAAAAATTGTCAATGATATCACAATGCTTTCCACTTGATCTTAACAGCTGGGACTTCGAAGACTGCTTACTCTCCAGGTGTGGAAGGTCTGAAGATGCAACAAGTTAAAGGCTTCTTGTATTCATGCTTTACGAGGTGGTTCCCATGAAGTCTCCCTCTGGCGTCCACCTTCCATACTGCCAAAGCTCCAGACTGTCAGTAACAATAATAACAGTAATAGTTAACAGTTAATTTGCCTAGCACTTTCAAAACAGTTACAAAGTGCTTTAAAGAACACAATAAACTCTTAGTCAAAAATACAAAAGAAAAGTTCAAAGAGTTAAAACAAGAAACTTTTTGCATTGAGCCAGGCTGCAGGGACAGTTAGGAGGATCTGACGTGCGGAATGCAGGCAGCGAATTGGCTCATAAGAAGTGACCAAACCTGTAACATGTAAGGCTTATACCCATGTATCGTATACCCAAAAGGTTGTGAGGACGAAAATAATCTGGTTTTATTTCTTTGAATTTGTTATAAGTCTGGCAGCTGAGGTTTGAATGAGCCGGAGGTGAAGGATCCCAGTAGAAGGAATTACAATAGTCCAAAGACGATGAGATAAAAGCATGTATGACTTTTTTCAATGTCCACTTTAGATTTAAAAAAAAAAAAAAAAACTTCTGCGGTAAACAATGATACTAAAGGTATGCTGTACACACAGTGAAATACAAAGGTTAAGTAGTTTCCAGTCTGTGTTCACACAATGCCAGTAACAATCTCAGGAAAGTAATTATTGCTTCCATCAATCTGGTAAGGGTTATAAAGCCATTTTTAAACAAGTCCATCATTCTACAATGAGTGCATATCCAGAAGAAAATAAGGGATTATCCCCTATTAAAAATGATCCATCAGCCATTAAAACATCAGCATATAAAAGACCTGTAATATATGTTATATTACAGGACGTTATAGCAACAAACTCACCTCATCACCGGTTACCAAGCGGCTACCAAAGCTGCTCCACTGCAGTAGTGTGATGATGGCTGTATGTACACCTGGCAACACTGTTTGATCTCCAGAGGGGTGTGTCAGCAGCACTACCTCTCCATTATCCCAGCCTACTGCTAAAACTGGCTTTGTGGGATGCCAGCGCAGCCCTGTGGGCTGGTGAGGACGAACTACATGGCAGCTCTCCACATGCCCCCCCTGTACATGAACCAGATAGGTGTGAAAATATTTGTATGTTTCAATATGAGAAGAGTGTTACACACTTTTCTGTCACAGGTTACCTGCTGCAGATACAGGTCTACTTTTCCACCGGTGGCAGGACTAGTTGAGGCCACAGCCAATATCGGAAGACTCGAGTGCCAGGTCAACTGAAAGGGTACATCACTGCTGTCAGGGGCCTCAATGCGGTGATCAAAATAGACCGCCATATCTCCCGTGTTCTTCTCTATATTAAAAAAAAGAAAAGACAAAAAATGGATTCCTCTGTTTGTTAAGTTTTGGGGAAAAAAATACAAGTTAGCCCTAAAACGTAAAGTCAAGTATCATTCTCTGCTTTAGGTTACTGTATGTTTGTTTTAGTTTTTTGGAGTTGACATGGCTAGTTCATTAATGGAAACAGTAAGCAATGCAGACCTAAGTGAAGTTATAAATTCACCGTAATACTCGACAAAACCGGCTAATACTGTAGCATTACAGGAGATAGCAGCATCACTGAAAAGACGATAAATCCAAATTAGCTTCAACTAGCTGCTAACATGAGCTAAGCCAGATAAGCTAGTCAAAGTTAGCATTTATGACTGGCCCTCGCTAACGTTCAACGAAATCAGTCCTCTTGTCGAAACCCACCTCAGCTCACTTTCTTGTAAAGTGACGCCAACTTAGCTGTAAAGACTGAAAAGGGCTTCAGACATCGACCGTTACTTCCAGTGTTGTCGTGTAGCCTCTGGTGTGAGCGTAAAGCGTCTCTCCCAGTTGCCCCTGACAACCTCACAGACTGCACAGGAGGTGGAGTTAAGAGAAACGACGGAAACACCCGACAGTTGTCGAAGTTCGTTCTAAACTGAGAGAAGCCTATTCTGAGGGAGCTGTCACAGGCTATACTCATTCTAAATGAATATTGTCAGTTCTACGAAAATATTAGCGGAGATAACCTCGAAAAACCGAAAATGCCTTGAACTTAGTGACATTTGCATGTTTACTGTTGTCTGTTGTCATTTCGCAAATAAAAACATTTCATATTTTAAAAAGCTGTTTAAATTGATCAGTGAGGTGGCTTTCATTGGATTTAAAGGTGACCTATTATGCTAGTTTCCACCTCCACATTAATATTCTTCGATCCTACAAGTTGCTTTGCATGATTCAACACACAAAATAGTCTTTATTAGTTTTTATCTATCTTCTTTTTAATGCAGCCCATCAGCTCATCCAGTGCCTTTTGGCTCGCAGGGATTACCTGCGAGTGTGCTAATTAGAAACTCTGTTCACAGACCTTTGCATTTTTGGATAATGTCCCATTTTATAGTAGTTTTCCCTCTGCACACGACCATAGTGGAATTTAGGTCAAACAATCAAGATGTTATTAAAATGGAGACTTTGATTCAAGGGGTTTAACAAAATACCTGCATTAACTGATTAGGAATAACTGCCCTTTTTTGCATAGTGCTCCTTTTTTAAAGACCTAAAAGTAACTTGTAAAGGTCTACAGTCAAGATGCCTTCATGAATGGAAATACAGAGGGTTTACTACAAGGTGCAAACCACTGGTTACACTCACAAATAACAAGGACAGATTAGACTTTGCTGCCACCAGAACCAGGTCACTAGTGTTTATTGATGACATGAGTGTACAGGCCTATGCTCTCAGCTCATATTCAGCCAAATGCTGCAAAACTGCTCGGCCAGCAGTTCACAGTGTAAATGGACAGTAGCCCAAAGCAAACTGCAAATGCAAAGAGTTTCTCAAGGCAAAGAAATGAAATATTCTTCAATTGGCCGATCAGTCACATGATCTCAACTTAACAGAGCTGCTTTTTAGTTACCGAATACAAAACTGAGAGTAACCCACAAATAAGCAGCATCTGAAGGCAGGAGACAAAGCATTCGGCGATCTTCGTGGATTCTAGACTTCAGGAAAAGGATTTTCATGCAAGTATTTAAAACAATCCTTATATTTTAAATTTTTAGTTTGTCAGGTTATTATATAAAAGCCAGCTAATGTCATATGTTTGTTAAACTTTTGAATTAAAGCTGAAAGTTTGCACTTCAGTCATATAGTTTGAACTGCATCCACTGTGTAGTGGCGTGCACAGGCAAACTTACAAAATAACACATGCCTCTATTAAATAACTTATGGACCTAACTGCATTTATTGTTATTGTTTTTGCCATAACAAAAATAGTAAAACAACCCTAGATGTATTTCATTTTTATTTCCTTGTTTAGCACTAGTATATTTATACATGGCAAAACACTGAAATCCCAATCATTTCCCATCATCATCAGATTTAATTATTTGAAAAAACCCCAAACCCTCTCAATAAAAATAAATTTAGAATCTTTTTAATGTAAAAAAAAAACTGTCAGTGTAATGCACTTTAAGCCTTTAGATATAACAAGGAAAAACAGTTGTCTGAATTATAAAACATTTAACTTTTTAACAATGAAAATAATGAATTTAATTAACCAAATGAATTCAAACAGACTAATAAAAAAGACATTGTAGTTTCATTTTATCAGACAACGCAGAGGTGGACTTTCCTCTGACCATGACAACAGGAAGGACTAATAGTATTTCCATTATTTGTCAGTGTGATATTCATGTGAATGTTCACAGGATGTCCTCTGCAAACAAACAACCAAAGTACAGAGAGTGCCCATACAGGAAAGAAGCAGAGAAAGGATATCCTCATAACAACATATTTTAATACATTTTAAACATTTTTTTATTTGAGGAAAACCTAATCCTCAATCTAATATTTCATTTGGTTTGTAAATAATACTTCAGACATTGAATACACAAACCTGTGGATGTGCCATTAGCGCACGTGTGAGATGATGTTTCCTTCTTCAACTCTCTGGTTGGCACTATGCTGCAGGATATTAAAAAAAAAAAAGCAGCACCTGCAGTAAGTAGGATTCATGCCTGAGCTAAAGGAACATCCTTTAACATCCACTGGAACATTGGGATCAGCCGTTTCCCCCAGGCTGGCCCCTTGGGAAACCAAATATACATATCTACATTAAAGACACATTTCTCTTCATGTGTGGGTATTCACACACCCAGAACGTCATTGTGCACTGCTGAAGTTGTGTCACGTCTCCACAGTCGGCGCTTGTGGATCCTGTAGCTGCTTCTTCAGGCTCTTATCCAGCAGCACCAGGCTCTGCACCGCCAGACTCCTGCAATCTGCATCCGGGTCTCCTTCAGCTACATCTGTGGACAGGAACACATTATCATTATTATTATTATTATTATTGATAGCTTTCAGCATTTTTCCCCAAACAATTTGCAATCTGTAAAACGGAAGCTGTGACCCCTCTGCCCTGTATCACTCAGCTCTGAGTTTTATTCCCATTGGGATAAAAAAATTAATTAAAATAAATAAATCAGCCAATCACATCACGGATAGCCATGTATTACAGGACATCCTGGTTCCTCATCGGCTTCCCAGAAATGTCCAGTCCAGCTGTGCATAACTGTGCAGTATCTTTTTTTGTGTTAGTAAAGACAGATTGCTGACAGTTATCAGGTGCACGTGCGGCATCGGGCTTTTTCTTTTCTGTCATTAAAATGTCACACCATCAAAGTTTTTTACAATTTTTTAATACCTGCCAGCCAAGACCTGGTCTCAAACAGCTGATCCCTGAGGTCCACCAGCAGGTTTTGACTGGGCATGCTCAGAAACACAGAGCAAACAGCGAAGAGGACGCCTCGTCTCACCATCCTTTAACACACAGAATTCAGGTTAGATGACAACAAAGGTCCACGGATATTTTTCTGCGTTACACTACAGGGACAAACAGAGATAATGAGTCACACATACTGGTCAGCATGGTACCGCACTGCCCACACAAAGTCCAGCAAAGCACAGCCCATCTGTGCGGCTATCTAAAAAAAATAATAATAATAACAGAGGCATTATAAAACAAATAGCATCTATGCTGGGCCAGAGAAGGAGAAATGCATGTTTGTACCGGTGCATTGACTGCCAGATGCATAAAGAGGCCCAAAGTGTGGATCAGCCTGCCCAGTACCAGGTGATCACTGCCCAACAGGTCAAAGGTCACCTGAGGCCTAGCAGGAAGGTAGAATGTATTAAAAAAATGTTCTTTTATGCAGTTATCCAACAAAAATATGACTGCTGAGTTCATGGATATGAATAAAAGATCATGCTTACTTGTCATAGTTTTTAAGCAGAGGGAAAAAGAAGTGCCCGGCAACAGGGGCGTAGCGGTTTGGTGTTGCCTTAGTAACAGGTTGGGTGGCTTTCTGTGGCAAAAACACACAAAATTACTGAAGCTTTAAGGAGTGAGCTTGCACTCAAATTCCAAATCACAAGAGAGAAAACTCTGGAAGTACCTGAGTGAGGCGTTTTGTCTTGCTTTGGATTCGCCTTTCTACCACCTGTCGCCAGTGAACAGGGTTGTCACCGGGGTATGGAGTCGACTCAGCTGTTGTAGCAGAGCTTATGGACGCAGCTTTCTTTTCAGTGACTGGCTTAGAGAGCTCCTGAGCTGCTAAGGCAAGGACCTACGATACCAAATAATAGAGCCCATAATTACATGATGTGTAGCAATGATCAAAGACGATCACACAGATAACCACTACGACCTCTCGTTTTACCTCCAAGATATCAAGCCTCTGGCGCAGACTGTAGTTCAAGGAGTAAAACTCTGTGGTTAAATAGTGAGTCACCTACCAAAGGACACAGAGATACAGTTTGGTTATGAATGAAAGTTTGTGGAGCTGTGTGTAGTTTGTTAAGAGAAGGCAAACATACAGGAATACAGTCAATGACAGTGAGAGCCACCATCGTCGCCTGCCTGAGGTACAGGAAGCCATCAATGTTGTATTTGTCATCCATATGAAGGAGGACTTTGGACATCTGGACACTGATCTGAAAACAAGAACGAAAACAGCTACATTATAATGTCAAATTAGTTTTACACTCATCTTCCAGAGGAAACATTCAAATCTTTAGGCCTCTGTTATTCCCGTCGTACCTCTCTGGCTGCGAAACTGTTCTTCCGCACCAAACTCTCAGCAGCTTTCAAAGCGAGCTCCATGCGCACTGGGTCCTCAGAGGACATTAAAACTAGATAAGTTTGAAACACGGGCACATGCTGGAGTTAGAATACGACACAGGTGATCATATAAGGCAAACAGGGATGAGATGGGTGGAGCCATACTTTCCAGGCAGTCTCGTAGGTAGCGAGGCGGGGACGCCTTACTGATCTCCTGATCTCCAGACATATCGTATGGAGTGAGCTCATCGTCACTGGAGTGATAAAAGGTTAATCGTGCACTTTTATATGTGCTTTAAACATGTAAAAATCGTTTGTTTGTTTTTTAATCTTTAAAGGATGTTATTCTTACTGAATGTTTGATGAAGCTACCACTTACCTGTCGAGATCAGAGTCTGGATCCGTTTTTAATGCCTGCGCTCCTGATGTAGTTTGCGATGCATTCTGAGCTGACTCAGCTGTTTCAGCGGTCTCTTCAGGACCGTCAGCTCTGCAGATGACAGAGGACACATTACATTACAAAAAGCTGGGGATTTCTTCATCTACAATGCATCACATCAAGAAAAGATTCTGATAATCCAGACAATTTTCTGCCATGCAAAGAAAGAAAAAAAACAAAGAAAATGCACTGAGATGGTGCAAAAGAGTAGCATTAATAGCACTAGTTTATCTTAACATAGTGTCTGTTTTCATTCTATACTGCACATTTAGCCATGACCTATGCAAACACAGGCATGCTGTTAAAACCATGAACAAAACCTAGACATTCACTTTTCTCTTTTAAGATGAATTAGATCATTTTTTAAAATTTTAGGTCTAAAATTTCAGCATCCTTAAAAAATAATATTCTCATCACTTAGCAAGTCAGCTGATTGGCAGTTTCATCTTTTTTACATCTTTAAGCACAAGTGACAGACAGTGTACCACCTACCTATTTACCGGCTCAGCCTCTGGTTCATTACAGGCGCAGGGAGCCAAGAGAGACAGCAGCTCGCGAGTCTCTTCGTCCTGATCGTACTAGAACACGGCACAGCATCACCTCATACACAAGCCTCACAGTCCAGTACAAACAATGAAAAGCTGCCTCGTGGTGGCTTGTTATATTTGCTTCTGCTATAAATTAACCGTACCTCAAATTTAAGCTTGGCTCCATTGATATCCATGCGGGAGCTCAGGTACTCTCCAATCACCATCCCCATACGCCTGATCCGCACCACATTGCTGTCAAGGTGGGTCTGCATGCCACCAAGCATACACTGAAGTAACTCTGAGAGAGACACATACAACCAAGCAATGACGGTGAGTGAACTTCAGTTTAATCAAGTATTTTATTACTTCAGTAGCTGTTTTGTAGTATCTGTTTAGTATCAGTAGTAATTTTAATGCTGAAAAATTGGATTGATATTTATTTAATGTGCGCAAATATGAAAATCTATAACAAATCTATTATCTGGTAAGGGTCATGCAGAAGCACCAGAATAGTTAATAATGGAGTTTAAAGGGATCTAATGTTCCGTGAGATCTTTCTTAATTAAAAAACAAACAAACAAACAAACAAAAAAAAAAACAACAGTCAGGGTTTAATTTCATCCTCCTTAGAGGCACAAAGCAGAAGGCTCTGTTATACCTGAGCGTAGCTCCTGTATCTCAGAGTCTTTCAGCAGGCTCACACTCAGCAGGAGGGCTTTGCTGACGTATAACTGCTGCTCCAGAGGCGTGTGTTTCACTGCGCTGGAGTTAGCCCAGGCCTGGGACACAGACCGTAAAACCTGAAAACACACATATACCAAAATCATTAACTAACACATTAGCACAGCTGAGTGAGGGTGTTATTCATATTCTAATGTGTACATAGTGTACATAGGCTGCTTAACATCCCATGCACCCACCTGGATAAGAAGAGGTCTGCGATCTCTGTCTGCTGCGAGGTAACCCAGAATAATTCTCAGAACCCGAGTCTAGGAAAAAAGCCACAGATTAAAGCATGATATTTATAATGCATATAACTGTCAGGGAGGAAGTTACTGTAGTACCTCATACTTAAACTGCAGTAACAGAAGTTTATGAGTGATGACAAACTGAGCCTTTTTATTTGTCAGCACTAGGTTTCCGATGATCCTGCCCAGTGCGTCCGGCCTGAAGAAAAAAACACACACAATCTGTGTGTCATTAAACGCAGACAGAAATCTGACAGCTGGATAAAATGAAAACGACTTTCCCGGATTCTCCGAATCTGCAACAGTCTCACCCACTAACAGCCTGCACCAGCCCAGTGAGCACGCTCTCCATCCATCGCTGGGGAACGTTTTCCAGCAGCTTCCAGCAAACCCTCTGCCACACCATGTCTGAGCGCGTGCACGCGGACAGACGAGGAGCTATCACGGCCAGGACCAAACCTGCAGCAGGACAAAAGTGAAGAAAAAAAAATGAGACCAGAGAATGGTCAGAATTTATACAAGTTCTGAAGGCAAAAGAGAGTCCAAGCTAGTAGTAGCAAGGTGCATTTAATAAAGTAGCTGGGGAGTATAAGTAATAATAGGATGTTCTGACAGCAAAAGGCATGCAAGAGGTTGTGGCACAACAGGAGAACACACTGCAGAGGTTCGCAAAGTGTGGGGAGCAGCGCCACTGGAAAACCAGCTGAAAAATAAAAATATCAATTTTTATTTTAGGAAAAACAAGTTTTCTAATGCACTGATATTTATTAATTTAGCGTGGGTATGGTTCTGAAGTCTGGTATTCAACCTGAAAAAGCTTGAGGACTCCTGCAGTACAGAGACCAACAACTATAACCAAATACGTCCTTAAACTCACCGCTGTGCCCCTGGATACACACTTTTCCAAGTGTTTGAGCCACAAAAGTCAAAGAACAGTCTGTCCCAGCTACAAATTACAAACACACAGAATGAGAGATTATGATGTCTCCTGGCACACACTGTAGTATTCCTAATAATGTTTCATCATTGCTTTACAGATGCCCCTGACCTCTGAGTGCCTGGCACGTGCGCTCCAGGGTGGTGAGCATTTCTGTGGCCAGCAGTGGGTAGTACTGCTGAGGAAGGAAAAGAGCTCTGTTGTTTGGATGTAGCTTGTTGGCGGTAATGTCTGGCAATGCGCTAATACGCCCCAGCAGCGTCTCTCTGAGCTGCGGCGAGTCAGAGGGCGCTGCCTCCAGACAGTAGGACCAGAGCAGCTCAGTGAGACGACCACGCTGAAGGAACTTCTCAGTGATGCTGACTATGTGGTCCAGATTTGAGGTGGGTCTGCAGGGTGCGAGACACAGGCATTAAGGTTATTAAAGAAGATGATGATAAGCACATGTCACACCCAACACCACCCACCTCAGCTCTCCTATTGCATCCATCAGCACCAGGAGCGCCTGCTCTGGAGGTCCTGCAAGGAAGAGGCCGTCCCACAGCTCTGTGCGCTGGGCTGCTGTCAGCTGGTGTAACCAGTCAGCCTGAATGTTGCCGACCAGCAGCCGCAGAGCTGAAGAGTAGTGAGCTCTCCTGAACTCTGCACGCTCAGCTGAGGTGGCTGTGCCCTCTGGTCCTTCATCCAAGTAGGAGTGGAGTGTCCGAAGAGCCGTAATGATGTCTGAGCTGTCCGTGGATGACTTGAGTGTGCGGAAACACCGGGTCACCGTTAGTCGCACGTCAGTATTTGTAGTTAGCGACTCCATTTTTAAAAAAAAATTTTTTTTATAACGGTAACCAAACAGCGGTATGTATTACATTGACAAGCAGCACTGTTTCTACCAAGGTCTGGCCTCCAACTTACGAAGAAAAGTAGAGAAATAAACACTTGTGCTACAAAGAATGAAGTCTACTCGAGTCCCATAAGTTGAATGGGTTAGCTTTAGCTGTTAGCCTGTCAAGCTGATGTGCAGCCGCACATTTTTATGACGACACGAGCTTTCATGAGCATGATTTACACTCACAGCAAAATGAGGACTTTATTTTCAGGGGAAGTTATCCGTCCTCACGGACAGCTGTGGATTCAGCGAGAGAATCATGCCGCTGTAGCTGTTTGTGACTTCGAGAGTGCAGCACCAAAATACGCTCGTGGTGAGCAGGATAGAAATGGTTCCGGAAATAATCGGTCCGATGTGGCGTTCAAGAAACCTACGATTGCAGATTGTCTAATCGGTGGATAACCTCCCTCATATCGATGAACAACACACTTGGATACGCATAATTAATTGTAAATATAACAAGAAATAAAACAATGACTTCGTGCCCTAATGTCAACATCAAAAAGCGAAGATATAAAAGTACATTTCAACATTACTGACGTTTCCGCAGCTGGTAATTAGAGTATCTGATCAGAGATAAATATTGTGTAGTAAACTGACGAATCTTCACGTACTTTATTTAAGTAAAAGTCTTTATGCTACATAAGTAATAGTACACAAGTATTATTGAAAAGTGCAAAAGATTTTTTGGTCAGCAAACAACGAGTTTTAAATTGTATCTTTAGTTAAACCTTTGAAAAATGACAAAGATAATACAGCCTTCCATGCATATAATTTCACACGTATAGTATTTTTGCACCAACAAGGTGTTTCCTAAAGACATACTAGCCAAAAACATTCCATATCTCGGAATGGTGTCCAGTGCATATTTAAAATAAAATTGAAAAAACATGTAGGAAATTGGGTAAGTGGGAGAAAAAACAAGAAGTAGCAGGCCTTAAAATTATCTACAGCAGACGAACAATATCTGAATATCCATCAGATGAATATCTGACCTGAAACAAGAGCTGAGAGATGCATCTGGTCTTAAAGTTGATCCATACTGATCATCAAAGCTTCAGAAATGGTCTCAAGAAGCCTGGAGAACCATTCCTGAAGACTACTGACAAATTTAGCTGAGAGAGGTCAGGCTGTGCTGAAGAGTAAAGGTGGTCATATCAAATACAGACTTTCAAGCTCATTAGAACTGAACCCATTTATGTTTGTACAGGTCTCTTTGCTAGTGTCTTTGTCACTACTTGTTGAAAGAGATACCAGTTGACGGCTGCTCCAGTTCTGGTGTTCTCTGGCAAATGCCAACAGAGCTGGTGCTGGGGTGTCAGCACATGACATTGGCTCCTCATACCACCTACATGGAGTTTAACTGATTTATGCTATACTGTGGTGATCAAGTACTCCCCTAATATTTTTTTAGCAGTGTACAATACAATAAACAGACACACTGAGTTTAGGCAGTTTGTAAAAACTGACATAGATGGCGAACTGTATTAATGGAATTGCAACACTGAGCACAAGTGATTTCAGGTGTTGTTGTGAGCACAACCAGCAGATGGTGCTGAAAGGTGGAGAGCCCGACTCCAGCAGCTGATGGTGAATGGCCGGTTGGAGGAGTTTGTAGTGTGCATCTCCACCAGAGATGGCATCCAGTCTGCGAACAAAATGAGCCAATACCACACAGATCATTTTATTCCTTTATTTTCTAATCTTACTTTCACCTTTACCTTTAAATTTTCTCTGTTTACAATGACTGAATTATAGCTCCCCAAGAACAATTAGGATTAGATCATTTTGGGGA
>VUQG01007952.1:7185-23689 GCA_015106755.1 Etia nguti
TGAGGCCCTAGGCTCCTCCCTCCAGAGAGAGCGAGGGAGGGAGAGAGACAGGTGTGGACCAGATTGAGTTCCGCCTCATTTCCTCTGCCCTGTGCAGCTGGTCAAGGACACACATTTAGACACACAAACGCACATGGTTACGCACAAGCGCGCGTTCGTTATAAGAACAGGGGACACGCACGCTGCACGCTACCTCAAGAAAAGATGGAGAAGGCTCAGCCGCAGCGTCAGCCTGAACGAAGCGTGCTCGCTGGGAGTGTTCACGAGGCCATCTGCACTTGAATTCCTGTGGAAGAGGATTACAGCGATGATTACAACCCGACTGGTCGAGGATTTCCATGGCGACACTGACAGCCCATTGCAAAGTCACTCAAGTCCCTTCCCCTGCATTTCACATTCACAGTGTATCTATCACACACATGCAGTGCTACACCAACCATTATTTATAGCTGTCTTTGGTTATTTATGGTGACGTGACAGTGCTCGATGGCAGTCCCCTTATCATGCTAGTGTTAACAGTGGAGGGACATTATGATGGTGACGCTCTGATGAAAATGCACACTTAACAACACTCGCCGCTGACTTCAGCAGGTCTTACGTTGATCCCAGTGCACAGTTTTATGGGACTCGGGAGAGCTGATCATTTGCCATTAAAAAAAAATGATCCCGCTCCAACATCATTCCCAAATGTCATTTTTCACTTTTACTTCAGGCAGTTAGCCGATATGTTGTAAGTGCCGCAGCTGACTAAGATTCAGCTCCTACATTACCACTATTACAAAAAAATCTGTGCTAAGGAGTGTAAATGATATCCAAGTGAATTGCTTTGTTTTGATAGATTCAAATTACACGCAACAAAAAGTTCAAGTTTCTGGAGACTCCTCAGCTAATCATTGACCTGACCCGTGGTGGCAGTGACTGCTACTCCAAGGCTTCAGATGCAGCAGGTGTAGCCAGCGAATATCTGGGTCATTTTTTGCAAATGCAGAGCATTTTAAAAAGCTAATAAGAAATGTACATTTTATCATCTGATGTTCTCCTAAAGGACCGTTTACCTGCATGCAAACAAAACCTGCTTAAATGTGATTGTTTAGTAGACTGCAAGTGGACTGCAAATAGAAAACAGAATGCTTGTGGTACCAAAAACCTTGTCCCTTGTCTATCCAGATATCTAGATCCGGAAATTTGATCTACATTGTAAAATAGATTTCAGTAGAGATTTACTCAGTAGACTCTATACTTTCTGTGTTATTCTTTGTCTTTTCTACGGTGGGAGATATTACACAGTGATGTGTGACAGGTAAACCTGAAAAGGACGACCTCTTAGGTGCACATGCACCTTTTGCCTGTGGCGTCTGTATTTGAAGCTCATTTGTGTGACATTTCTTGGTGACTACAGATGAAGTTCTGTGTGTGTGTGTGTGTCTGTCTGTCTGTCTGTGTGTCTGCATGTGTGCGCCTGCCTGCTGTGGCGCCTGACCAAGACAGGAAGCGTGGGGTCACTGTGTCTGGAGGACAGCCAAGCAAGCCTCTGTCCCATTTAAATACCCAGACACTGATATTTTGCCTTTAAGAATGCAGCCTATAGAAGGAGACAAAGAGGAGTGGGAGTTCTGGCGTATACCTTATCGGGCTGTATGTTTACATGCTGGGTAAAGGAGTTGACTGCTTGTCATATTGCAACTACAGTATGAGAGATTTGTGTGTGTGCGTCTCTGTGTGTGTGTGTGTGTGTGTGTAGGAGAGTGTGTGTGTGTGGTCCTGTGAAGATTGCACAAGCCACCATGTGGGGATCACATGTGCCACAGTTGGATAAAGAAGTCTTTGTGAGCAGAAGCGTCAGAAGATGTCAGACACATTCACTAACGTGCACACACTGACGTTATATACATGCAGTATACACAGTAACCTATGCAAACACACTCTCCTGCTCCTTCATATTATTTACCATTCCTGCCTTTCAGTCTACTCATAAAACTACACAGTTTGGCTGGTTGCAAAAATTCCATCTGGAGTCTTTTTTTTTACATTTTGTTATTGAATTGCTATGAAATCATTATGGTTGAGAGGGAATACACCGACAGCGTGTTTATAAAGACCTGAGTCAGTCTTTTTGGTATGTGACGGTTAACCTAAATGTTATTGAGCAACTGGATAGTACAGTTTAGCACCTCTGCTCAAGTATGTGGGCTTGGCAGGGCTTGCCTGACAGCTCTCCAGCTTTGCCTCAAACCTATATTGAAACAGCTCAGGAGAGCATAAGAGTGCGTCCAGAGCTAATGCTACAGCCTTATAGTGACATATATCATCCACGTAATCGAAGTAACATAAATGTCATAATCTGAGCCCAAGTGGATGTCGCGTGCTTTCCAGTTTGTGCTGCTGTTCAGTGCAGTGTACCAGCTCCGTCTTTTAGACACTTTAAGTGGACTAGGAGACAGTTTAACAGGAATGACTATTTGTCCTTGGTGCCTGCAGCTGTTAAATGGCCCATCTTGTAACACACGCAGAGGTGTTGTTGCCATAACTAATTTTAATCATTTACCACTTTCGTCAAAGACATCCTTTTCTTTTCTTCTCCTTCTGCAGTTTTTTTTTATTTTGTTGGGACGCCACGGGCCACATTTCTCAGACGGTGTGTTTCTCAGTTTGAAGCGAGTTTAAACACGCCATCTGCCTCCTCCTCTCCATTTTAATACTGTTGTTGTTGTTGAGCTACCAGAAGTGTGTCAGTATGCGCACTTAGGTAGTCAGAGACTACAGGTGCATTGCCAAACACAGTGAAACGGTGGAATGTCATAATGTTTAGCGATCGGCACAATCAAGCTCTGCATCCCTGTGATGCCCCTGTTCAGTGGGAGACGTACAGTATAGCCTGTGCACACAACCTGTGAATTATAGAGGTGGTTCGTAGGCAGCTGACTAGAGAACAGTTTCAAAACACACAGGAAAGTAATGATAATTATAAAGTTTGATGTACTGATGCAACCACGAATAGATATGAATGTAACTGTTATTTTTATTAAATCTCCACATTTAATCTTCTTTTATCTTGTTACGCCCCTCTGTAGCCCCTAATCTCTTTGCAGTGGCAGTGCAAGAGTGTTCAGCTGTTGTTAATTGACCACACCTGTTGAGGTGTGGATAAAGGCACACCTGAGGTAGGCTTTTGGGAAGGCACACTAGTCTTTGTCTTAGTGGTAGCAGCTATTTTAGCTAACTTATTATGTAATTTCAAATAAAACCACTTCTTTGTAAAATTCTGGTGTTAGTCTCCATATTTATGTTGCGGTTTTTGAGCCGGGTCATAACATAAAGCGGGGCTCGTCCGGGATTTGAACCCGGGACCTCTCACCCTGTACTTCTCTTAGTTTTTACTGTTCTTTTAGGTTTGGGAGATCAAGGACCAGGTTTGTCGTAGCAATCCTTTTTCCCAGTTGCAGCAGTAGGCACATATTGTAATAACCCACTGATTTCTTACTCTACTTAGCCCCAAACATCTCAAGGGCGGGTGTTTGTTTTCGGATCTTTGTGTCCGCCCTTATGTATGTGGGATTCTGAGGTTTTGGTTTTTTTTCTGAGATAAACTTGATGAGTCAGGTTTTCAGGGTTTATCAGCAAAGCTGTGTTTTATTTTGAAGGACTGACGTCATAAGACTGTGCCGGCGTCAAAGTTTGCGCTTTGAATGCCGTCTACAGCTGTGAGGGACACGCTCTGCTTGGCTGCTCTGGTGTGGTTTGCGTGTGTGTGTGTGTGTGTGTCTGTGTGTCTGTGTAAGAGATAGAGAGAGAAGAAAAAGAAGGACAGTGAGGGTAATAAAAAAGGCCCAGTGTTAAAAGGGTTATATTCATCAAACACCAATTTGCACATGCTTGCTCAAACTGCTCACAAAAACACAGACTCTTTCTCAGTCTTTCTCTCTCTCTCTCTTTCTCACACACACACACACACACACACACACACACACGTAATTGCACTCTTCACAGGTCTTAATTTTGGCAGCAGCCACAGTCAGGCTGCCTTCATTAGCGTCTGTCTAGACACAATTTATTACCAACTGTTCATTCTTGTTGTTTCGCCTTCTCTCCGCATTTGTCTCGCTGCTGCTGGATATTCAGACAGTCTCCGGGTGTGTGTCTGCGAGTGTGGTGAGGCTCTAGTCGGTGAATCTGTCTGTCACCCCTTCTTCATGTGGGTGTCATTTTTCTGCTTTGTCCCCAAAGAGGAAGTCAGACTGTCTGCCTTGTCTGTCACTTCTATTCACCCGTGTGGGAGTGAGAGTGGGTGTGATGGTTTGTGAGCCAGGCTCGGTTTTTGACCATGACCTTTTACTAAAGCCGTATGGCAGAAGTTCACCGAGCCAAACATCCCCAACCGCAGCCAACCTGACACTCCTCCTCACTCTCTGTGGCTCTGCCAGCTCTGGCCTCGCAAACAGGCAAATGAAACAGAAAACAGACTTTATGGCTCTATCGTCTATGCACACAGAAAGCCGTTTCATTGGCCAGAACAGGTCTCTCCACACCAGCTCAGTACAGAAGACTGAGTCTGAAAGTTTTGATCTACCAACTGAATCAGAAAAAAACTCCACTGTTCCCTGTGACGTACGTTCCTCACTGTAGCTTGTTAACCAAGCAGTGTGAACAATACAACTCCACTGCAAATTATCCTTATCTACCCGCATCCTGATCCTCACACACGCACACTCAGGATGTGGTGTGACAACATTCCAGGAGATATGAAGTTGTTCACAGAACAATATGTTCTTGCTTATGATTAGCTCTTTGATGTGTGTGTGTGCCAATCAGGGCTGACTTTATAGGATTTGCCCACATGCTGGTGGCTTTGCTAAAGGTCATTTTAAGGATAACCCAAGCTCCTTTTTTGAAACGCACAACAACAAAAAGCACAGCAAGCAAATGGCTGTAGAGAGATGCACAGCAGACAGGCAATCTAGACAGAAAGACACTGGTGAAGATAACCCTGTCATTTAGCACCAGTCCTGCAGCAACCTGCTGTTTTATGTGTGTGTGTGTGTGTGTGTGTGTGGGTATGAAGCTTGTTGCCCTAACTTGAAAAGACCTCTGAATCATGGGTGACTAAAGACTGGAGCAACTCCAGCGAGGCTACTATACTCACGCCATACAGGCTCGCACATGCTGAGTGTTGTGTATGTGTGTTTGCCAGTAGGTGAATGTGTTAGTGTGGTTAATGTGATTATGTTGTGTGCTAAGTCGATAGGTACTGCATAAAGTAGGAAGAAATGCAGGTATCAGCTTGTGCACACATGTGGATTTGCAGGAGGTGGACAAGTGTGTGGCTACTTTATTGCACTTAATTGCATGTATATGGATAGAAATGTGTGTGCATGTGGGTGTGTGGACAGTGTAAACATACTGCATGTGTGTGTTTTGCAGGTGGAACTCCTAGATGTGCAGCCTTTTAGCCTGATGTTTCTAAGACGAGCTCTTTAGACAGTTTTTAGAAAGGTGCCGTTTGCTCGGTGACCTAATGATTGTTTTCTCATTGGTTTTCCACCATCTGACCTCATGTTTGGATTGGACCATTTTTGTAGCATCTATATTTCATGTCAGAACTGTTCTGATGCTTGCTCATATTCTCTGTTCCCATGTGTCCTGCCTGGATCTGCTCACCTAAAATAATAAAAATGCTAAATGCCCGATTAACTTATTCAGCAAATTTCGCTTTTTGCCGTTTCATCTTTTCGCTGTACCATAAACAACATGCTTCCACGGTGCCTCTTGCCTTGAAGCACAGTGCTGTGTTAGTCTTGAGGCCAGACACTAACCTCTGTCCCTACCTATGCCTGTCAAACCAGCCCTGCTCCATTTCCTTTCTCACCTTGTCTCCCTCAACCTGTCTTTGTTTTTTTCCTTCTATTTTCTCTTGTCTTGACTCGAGGCCATTTACTCGATCTTTTGCCACCCTCCCGTGCCTGTCTGCCTCTTCATCTCTGCTCTCTGCCTCTAAGCAAAGTCTGTTGCTTCACCCCTCTGCCTCTATCTCTCTTCTCTGTGCTGGTTAATGTCAAAGGAAGATACTCCCACTGGTTAACCTTTACAGACAAAAGATAAGCATCACTTTCTAGCTCGCTCTATCTCTCACTCTATCTCTTGCAACTTCGCCTCTGTTTTCTTTCACTTTGTGTCAGACTTAATCTGTCATCGTTTCAATTTAAATATGTTGATTAAATGTGCGCTTTACTCCTTTTTGTTATTTTGTCTCGCCTCCTTCCTCGCTGTCTTTAATCATCTCTTTCTCACATCTGCCCCCTCTTCCCCCTCGCATGTGATATCAGTCAAAAATCAAATGATTATACGAAAGGTTGTGACATTTTTTGTATATGTCATGAAAGACAGTCTATTCTTGCAACTATTCAGCCTGCTTTCACCTCCTCTTGTGTTTTTTTGTTGTTTTTTTTAAGGTGGCACTACTCAAAAAAACTTATGCTGATCTACTTACATATACACACACGCACGCACACACAGAGCTATTCCACCTTTACACTGGAGCCAGCTGTGGCTCCTGAGGGGAGTTCGCGCCCTTTGACCTTGAGTTTAAAGGTTTGGGGGCCTTAGCCACCAGCCTGCAAGGTCAGGCTGAGCCAGCTATTTTTTGCTTCATATTCACACAGCTGTGACAAACACACACACACTCTCATATACAAGCTGCTCTAGGCGATGTATACTACGGTGGTTCAGCGTGGACGTGCTCAGCAGGGAAACATATGGAAGCTGAAATGTGTGGGCGTGTTCTGTGTTGCAACCTGCAGGTAGAATATCAGAGTGTGAGGAAGAAAGACAGCAAAGGTGGAGAAAGAAAGAAAATCAAAAAGGGAGATTTATTGGACTGTAAGTTTTTTGCACGCATTGATCAACAACACAGCGGGAAAAATGTATATCCATACATATGTGTGGTCCTTACTAAAGGAAAGAGGATGCAGTGTTTTTTGTCTGGAAGTCAAAGGTCAAATGTTAAGGAGAAAAAAGGGTGGGGGGCGAGAGCAGGCAGGGTAAGATATGAGTAAGAGGACTAGTGAGGCGCTGACATTTAGCTCGCAACTATCAACCATCGTCGACAGCCATTTGTTAAAAGTAGGGGTATTCGGTCCGTTTTGTGGATCTGAGTATACAAGAAGGCCAGACTGTGTGTGTGTGTGTGTGTGTGTGTGTGTGTGTGTGTGCGCGTTCGTTGTGTACAGTCATGCCTGTTTAGTGTTTGAGCACATTGCAGGTGCTCTGTGTTCTCAGGGTGTATGTGGAGGTGTGTGTGTATGTGTGCTGGGGGTGGGGAGGTGCACCAGAGTGCCACCTGTTCTCAGTCATGTGGCCCAGCAGTGACACAGTGAATCACTGAACAGGCGGCACATGAGGAACACACACACAGATGGCCACAGCGCTGGTCCGGGCCCTGCTGTGCATTTTGGCTGACACCCTCACACTGTGGTTTATCAGCCGCACCGAATGACACATCGACACGATGACCACAGAACGTTCAGCAAACGTCACGCGTGCATAATTAAAACAGGTGCAAAGAATAAAGGGTGAGCTCTGTGAGTTTGCCTTGAGCAAGAGAACATTTTTTCAGTTCTTCAACTAAAGAGCTGAAGAATTGGTGACCGCTGATTCAACTAACACTGGAATGTCACATGCGTTTAACCTAGTTTTGACAGTAGGTGAAAATAGAATCACATTACTGCGCTTGGGGGGGAAGACTAAATTCATTTTGGGAATAAAGCCTTAAAATGACAGTGAGTTATTTATTTATTTGTCAAAATTCTCTTTTGACTAAATGAAGTGTCCAGCTCCGTATTCCTGATAACGTTATTAATGTTGACACCAGACTGACTCCTGGTCCCCCGGTTGTGGTTTCAGGAGCTGAGAGGTGTCATGGTGTCCGGTGGATGCTAAAAAAAGAGGGACTACATCACCTCTGATCTCAAGGTAGGACTCTTTAAGCATATACTTTCTTCTCTGATCCACAGTTTCTAATTTGGTGTCAATTTTCACATAGCCACGCAGTACTAAGTACAGTTCTGTGCAAAAGTCTCGAGCCACCCCTCATTTCTTCCCAGGAGCCAGGCTCTGTTGTCATTTCTAAAGTGGTCTTAAATAATAGTTTTCCATGCTTTCTGAAGATCGTTCAAAGTTTTTTATAAATTTTTTTTGTTAACCCACTTAACACTGAACTATGAATCATTTAAGAATAAAAAAATGCATTTAACTTAAGAGATCAACCACTGTTGTGTCTACACCTGACAGACAACTTAGCAAAGAACTCGTTTTTAACTGAATCTTTAGTCACTTTGTTACTAAAAACCTGTCACAAAAACATATTTGTTCCCTTTTCTTTAGTCGACTTTCCAAAAAAACACCAAACATAAGATAGTTTGACATAAAATTGTATTTTCGCACCAACAAGGTGCTATTGAAACAGCTATTAGCCAAAAACTGGGCATATCTCGACATGGTGTGCAGTGTCTCTTTGAAAAATTTGAGGAAATTGGACAAGCAGAGGACAAACGGACAAGTGGCAGGCTTAAAACAGCATCTTAAAGTCATGCCTTTAAGAAACAAAGACAAATGGTGTCAGGGGAAAAGTGGCTGGCAAGAAGCCATTTTTTGTGACCATGGACAAAGAAAGGGAAACAGGAAAAAAGGACTGAGTTATGCAAAATTACACAAGAACTGGTTTGAAAAGCGGCAACAGATCTTATGAACTGAAGAATCCAAGTTTGGCCAGAGGAGTGGCACGACAGTGAGTGCAGACAGCCATCTGTAAAACACGGTGGAGGCTCTGTCATGTTTTGGATTTGAATTTGGGGGATCTTGTCAAAATTAATGGAATTATGAACACAGAAAAGTACCATCAGATTTTGATCCACCATGCAAAGCAATATGAAAAGTGTTTGACTAAAAAGGGCTTCATTTTTCAGCATGGCAGTGATCCCAAACACACTCCCTATGCAGTAAAAGTATACCCGGATAGAAAAGCAGAAGTTTATCAGAAGCAGTGTGGGATCATCTTGACAGAGAACAGAACACAATCAGAATCCCTTTTATTGCCAAGTTTGTAAATAAATATAAAGAAACGAGGGGTGGCTCAAGACTTTCTCACAATGTTGTATAATATACTTACAGCTGTCCTTCATATACTGTGCTCTGCTTTGTGACTTCTCAGTTATATTCAGCATTTAAGAGACTGACTTTACCCAGTTATGTAACACATAAAGGCTATAAAAAAATTAGGGTATGTAGGTGAGGCAGGTAGAGGAGTAGGTCGATGTGTGAAGAGAGTGAGTAAGAGAGCAGTAGGAGTGCACATTACACACACAACACAGTCATTAATTATGAAGGAGATGAGTTGCAAAGTCACGGGTGTCAGTGGATTACTCCTCTTTTATGATCTCTCATACACGCAAACACCTTTTTATGCTTTTGAACTTTGTGTGTGCCGTAAGTGCTGAACGTGCATGTTCTGTCAAAGATGCTGACTCAACCATTCAAGTCATATCAAAACCACATTAGAGAGAGGGAGATCGACGATTTGGTTTTTCATTCTGTTAGCAATCAGCGAGGAAGCCGTGATTAGCAAAATTCACCGTATCTCACTGACAGTTTCATTTACTGAGAAGTTTTCCCAACCTCCGAAGCAGTTTGGGCTATGGTGTAAATGTTGTATTGCTTTACACTATGTAACCTTCCACAAAACCTCCCCAGTTACTCCACGTTGCTATCACATTATAATGTCACTGCTGCTGCTGCAAGCTCATTTTTACACCACTGGATGGTTGCTGTCTGGTTAAACCCAATGTTGTAGTGCAGTGTGTGTTTAAGTTTTAGCAACAAACATCAAAGCAAAGTTATCTGCAGGGTCATGTGACTTAGCCTTAGTGTCCATGATTGGAAATTGACTAGTTTGGACAATCTGCTGAAAATGTATTCCTTTACAGGCGCTCCTAACTTTGTAAGCTCCTTTACTTTTCACTGAGTATAACTTTAGGGTGGTGAGTATGTTAAGCAGGACTGGAGTTCTTAGCTTATCATAGCACCACAGTTGGGATTAGCTGGTTGTTTGGGGAACTAAAGGAAAAGCCGGGGCTCCCTATCAGTCGCTCTCTCCTTGAGTAAAGGCCCTAATTATCAGGGCTGCAGCGCTCCATTCAGCCAGCTATATGTGGGTGTGCTTAGGCAGTCTCTCAGTCTGACTGCCTGTGTGGCTCTCTGTCTCCTCGCAGTGTGAGTGTGCGTGGAGGTGATTATTATAGTGTCTGTCGGTCTCTCACAGTACCCAAAGGCTGACTCACGTTATGCCACATGTACACACGGACATACACACGCACAGTCCCACACACAATCCTACATATCAGAGGCTGAAAAGTACCATCTGTACCAGGGACACGGTCTCCTACACACATGCTCACGCACCCTCACACATACACACACACACATAACTTCACTTGTCACTCTCAAACTTTCTTTCTAGACCCCAACGCTGTTATAAGCTGTTTATTTTTCAAACATGCTCGCATGCGTGTGGCTGGCATGACAAGAATTTGGGGTCTCATACCCATAAAGTAGGTGCTGTATATGTTTGGAGTGTGAGAACTGCTCTGTCCCCATCCCTGATCTCTTTAATTACACACACAAAGTCTCACACACACACACATGCACATACGCCTGCATTTCTTCCACACACATAAACACATGATTGTTAGCCTTGTACGAGAGCTGCAAAAACAGTGCTTTGCTTTTTTTTTTCTTTATTGTCCCTTCCTACCCCCCACACACACACACATGCACATTTGGGACCCCTGGGACAGGCTGTAATTCCTCAGCTTCCCTTGTTGTGGGAGATGAAGTATGGGAATTCAGCTCATGTATATTTAATCTTTTCAGACTCTTATTATATGGGTGCATGTATGAGAGGAACAGCTGGAGGAAACTGTGTTTGTGCAGGGGCAGTGTGTGTGGCGCACTAAAGTCCCACCCGTGCCCACATCAGTCAGCAGTCCTCTTCCTGTTCACTTTTGCAGGATGATGTTTTCTCACCGCACTCTTTGGTGTGCACTCACTCGAGACAACACTTTAGACAGTAAACACACCTAACAGAATATAGTACTGTCCTAATCTCACACTGGGAGCAATATGAGAAAGCAGACTCAATAGTCCAAAAAAAAAAAAAACAACAAAAAAACCCCCAACAGCACAATATTTGCTTAAAGAGTAATGGCTGGGATTTATATGGAGCTTCCAGTCTTACTGACTATTTGGAGTTTTTTATCTAGCACACATCCATGGCCAACAGAAAACGCAAACTCCACACAGAGAGGCCCAGTCAGGGTTTGAAATAGGAACCTTCTTGCTGTAAGGGAACGTTGGCCACTGTGTGGCCAGATAGTACTGTTAATCTTTTATTTTTCAGAAGAGAGCAGTGCAGAACAAGAAGGGGGTGGAGTTAAAGAGACATTTCTGTTGGGATAAATAAATAACATTTAGTCAACTTTAAACACTGTGATTGTGAACAGATAATGTATAGTTCACTACTCTGTGGTGGATAATTTACAACTGGAGGCCTTAGTAGCATCCAAAAGACAGGCTAAAATGTGTTTTATCACATCAGATGCGTAATTAATATGTAATTGGACATTATTAATGTGAACTTTGGTGTGGACCCTTACTGTTATTCTTGGAGCAGCCATAAATGCTTCCAAGCTTATTGAACAGTACTGTACGTACCATAAACACAGGCTTTAAGAAAAACAAGCCATCCATATAAGCACACTGCCTTCAAGTACCATAAAGACCCCCTCTGTGCTGTGTCCCTCTCCGTTTTCAACACAAAACACATTATTGAACAGTCTTTGTCACTTCACAATAGACATCTAGATCCACCCGGTAGGACGTGCAGGACATGCCATGCACTTACTTCACCAGTGGCTTGAATCTAGCGCACACTCTCTCTTCTTGTCACTTTTCACTGCAAGCTAATAAAAACAAAAATTCTTCCACTCATTTAATGTTGTGATAGGAAAAAACAGAACAGGCAGCAGGAGACTGATATACTGTAAATTCCAGCAGTTTTCCTGACCTACATAAATGAGTCAACTTAATAAAAATATACTTTTCACTAGATTTTATGAGGTTACTGTTAATTGTACGGTGAAAATGTTTACTGTTTACTTATTACTTCAAGTGACGTTAACATAAAGCAAAAGAGCAGAAGCAAAGGAAACAATGACATTTTTCCACCAGTAGGAGGAAACAGACTTGGCGCTACATTGTGTCGAGTCTGCCAAAAAGAAGAAGATGTCAGTATCTGACCTCCCAAATCCGCTTCTGGAAAAATGGTCAAAATATTTCCCATAAACATATTCCTAAACTTTGTGGAAACCCTTCCCAGAAGATTTGAAGCTGTTGTAGCTGCAAAGTGTGGGAGAATGGGATGCCCTCAAGTTCATATACGTGTGAAGGCAGACGAGCGAATACTTCATGTCCCTCCAAATCCGATGTTACGTTCTGTGTTTGTGTTTGTTTCACGGGCCACATTCAGTGTAAGCAACTTAACGGTCACCGAAATCTGTATCTGCGACGTGATTTTGTTCGACTTACTACTAAATATAAAACGAAGAATACGAAAAAGTTACGCTGGCCCATTTTTATAGCTCTTTTTATCTTTTAAGGAACAGTTAGGTAAGTTATTAAATTTGGAATAAGTGTTTAAAATTGTTTCTGAGTGCAGCCGACAATATTAAATGATTGTTAAAGTTAGCTTGCTATCACTAATGGACTAGACCGTTGATGGACAAAATTCTGCCACATGAACATGTTACTGCATGTTTCGGCAGTTAAGAGTCGCTGTCCTTACCAAGGTCACTTACCAAGTGCCCCAAAACATATTTTATTCGTTCAAATTTAAAGTTAAACGTTATCAAATTTGAAAGTTGTTTTCCGATTTGCTGAAGTTGACACAGTGAATGCAGTTTGGCCCTCCAGGTGTTACAGCAGGTGAACTCCACGCAAATACTGACAGTACTGACAGTGTCAGCTACAGAGGCAACTCTACATGAAGCTTTTTACAGCCACACTGGCTGGTTAATAAATCATCATAATTGACTCTTAGGATTTAAATATCATTTATAGATACATGGTTGTTTCTATAAGTACTGACCTCTCTGTAGGACATTCGCTCATTATAATACTGAGCTTGCATCGCTGAAACTATTTCCTTGTTCCTATTTGGATGTCGATGAACTCCCCCTATTTTGAGTCAGAGTTCTAAGAATCTAAATAGTACACAGTGTAAGTTGTTTGGTTGCTTTTAAAGAGGCTTATGAGAATGAGGAGGCCTGGGGTCTGTTAGGGGTGCTGACTGTCACTGATGTAGCTGCGCCTATCTCCTCAAATCCTCTCCACCCTGATACAGACACTACTGACCGTATTTCTGAGAGAGATATTTTATTGGATGATCTCAAGAACCTCCCCAGAGTACTTTCTTGTTTGGGCTGTTAATGTTTTACCCTCGGACTGCCCTGAAGCTGTGAAAAACGCTTTCATATTTATTTGAAGACTAACACTTAGCTTAAGACAGAAAAGAAGAGACTTCTGTCAAACCTGCACACTTTTAAAATTACAAGTTTTTAGAACTTGAATGCAGCTAAATAAATGTCTTAAAATCATCACATGTGAAACTAAATGATGATTTGTGACTTTTTATATGTGAACAGGGACAGCTTAGTAGACTAAACTGGTTTTCCTTCATTTGGGCATCATCTACATTATGTTATGAAAAAGTTTCACTTGTAACTTTAGGCCTTTTTTTAGGTCTTTTTTTAAATTATTGATTTCTGAAGCACTCGAATAAGATGAGTAACGCTTATTTTCTATTTTAAGGCAGTTGGCTGAGGTTAATTAGAATTTACAGTGTTGCCACCGATTTGCACCGAGGCTCGGAGTGGTTTCACAATGTTCAGATTTTATTGTTTCTTTATTCTTTGTTTGTAGTCTGTCCTCTTTTTAGAATTGTTCCGACCATAAATAAACTGTGTGCGCGTGCATCCATAAGTCATCCTCTTAGCATCATCCATGACACACTCCCGTCCTCCCTGCGGCAACTAATTTTGCCTCCTGTTATCCTGCTGAGGCAGTGCTTTCTAAATATAACCTTGTGTGTGTTTGTTGGGTTTGTGATGCATACTGTTGGTTGTACCAATGTGGCTCTTTGGCATTATTATAGAGAACAGGATGGTTGCTTTGGCAAGGAATGGCTGGAACAAATGTTTCCGGCCTTGGAGAGACCCGTTTGGGGTTTTCAAAGTCTTGTTTGGCTACCTTTGAGCACATGGCATATAATTCTTGAACTGTCTGTGCACACAGTCAAATTACTGTCATCTAGGAGGCACAACCAAGAAATATATCAAACTCATAAGTCAAGGTTTATATGTTGGCAAAGCCATGAGAATTATGTTTCAACAAATAAAAATACAGTAGTTCTATATTACTGAGCCATAAAATACTCTATACATCTAACATATCTATAAGCACCACATCAGGTCCATCCATCTGTACTGTCTTATACAGACTTTCCACTCTATAAAAACACATTTATGCTATATTTATGTACAGCACAAACCTCACATCTCATAATGAAGACGTTCACCACCTTCACTAAATAACTCAAAGCACAAGAGCATTCAATCACTGGCCACTCAGTAATTACACAAATTCAACTGTGTGCTAATGTGAACATCTAATCAGCCATTTATGGTCAAGACGACCTGATGAAGTGAATGGGGAAGAAATGCAATTGTTAGTGTCAGACGGGCTGCTCTGACCGCTTTACAAACTGACGATCTACCACATAACCAATGTACAGAGAATAGTCTGAAAAAGAGCAAATACCCAGTGAGCAGGGGCGGATCTAGAGGGATGGCATGGGGTGGCATGTGCCAACCTAAAATGATCTCTTCCATATGTAACCATTTGTGACACCTGCATATGTGTTTTGTTTTGTTTTTTAAAGGCTTTGATTTTGCCACCCCATTTGATTTCCAAGCCACCCTAAGAAAATTTCTCTAGCTCCGCCCCTGCCAGTGAGCTGCACTTCTCTGGGTGAAAATGCCTCATTTGATGCCTGAGGTTAAAGGAGATGGCCAGACTGCTTAGAGCTGACAGGAAGGCAACAATAAGTCACTTGTTACAAGCAAGGTATGCAGAAGAGCATCTCTGAATGTACAACACATTGAAACTTGAAGCTGATGGCCTGCACCAGCAGAAGACTACACTGGGTGCCCCTCCTGTCAGCTGGAACAGGAAACTGAGGCTGCAGTTGGCAGCAGTTTTGAAGGAAAAAGAAGGGATCTAACCTGGTACAAGCAAGAAGTAGACTATGGACACCTCCAGTGAACACGTCCATAAGGTCTGAACCAAATACCACTAATTTAAAGTTTACTGAGCACTTATTACATGTTTACCATCGTTGTAACTGTGTTATTAATAAATAGTGTCTTCTAGTCAGGCTGCATTATTTTAGAAAACTGTTGAGTCTAACATGACAGACTGTCTGTTCTCACTGTAACAATGTGCAAGTTGCCCAAAGAGAAGAAACCCTTCCGGTATCATTTCAGTAGTGGATCTGTGAGGTCAGTATTTTTCTTATTATGGATGCACAAGAAATCCAAGTCGGAGACAAAAATATACTCAGACTATAACACTGCGATAGTCTCTGTCTTCCTGTGGGTAATATGAAGTGAAGGGCGCTTCCTCGTCCAGAAATAGACCGAGGCAGAGAAATAGCTGCTGGCTGTGCTGGAGTCCAAGCGCTGGTCACGAGTCTGCCTGAAGAAAAAAAAACCCCTCTAGAGTTAAAAATAAAAAAGTACAAAGAGAAATAAACGGGCCCGGTACCGGCAGTCGGATCTAACGCGAGCTTACCCTGGGATTCCGGGGGCGGGGATTGACGTCACGTTCTCTTTAAACACAGCTCAGCGCAATACGATCCCTGCCCGGCTGCTTCTGTGAGAGAGCTTCTTTGACGCGGAGAGAAACACGGAGAGCCGTGCGAGCGGAGCTAGGGCTTGACAGCAGAGACAGCCATCAGACACGGAGTGAAATATCACGGACACCGGAGACGCTCTCCTGCTGTCAGGAGGCTCAAGTTTCGGGGTTTTTTTTGTTTTTTGTTTTGTTTTTATTGGGAAAGGAAACGACAGAGACCGACAGGGATTATAGGACTGTAGCTGCTCTGCGCTCTGCCGGCTGCTCGAGTTTCTATGCACACTCGGAGCTCTTAACTTCCAAACACGGCGAGTGTAAAAGGCTGCTGTGACTGACAGCGAGGACCCGGATACTTCATTCATATTTCATTCAACAATTTATTCCCCTTCTGTAGCGACTGTTTGAAGCTCTACTGTGACCGGTGAGTGCAGGGGCTGATGGGAGGGGGAGGAGGAGGAGGAGGAGGGGGGGGGGGGGGTGTAAAAGG
>VUQG01007952.1:24823-44971 GCA_015106755.1 Etia nguti
TAAACGAGTGGAGATCAGAAAGAAGAGGAGCGTGCTGGCAGGGGATCGCTGAGAAAACAAAAACGAATCCCTTTGAAGGTTCACTTCCGATCGATCAGATCGATTGGCATGGAAACAGCGGCGTGTTTTGTCTCACCTTTTCATGTCGGGGGTAGTAAAAAAAGAGTTAAAGCTCCACCTCGCTTCTAACACGCTGTGCCGACTGTGTGCTCCTGTTTCAGCTTAAGTCCCGCCCCTTTTCTCCCGTGATCTCAACAGGAGTGCGTGTGTATGTGTGAATGAACAATCGCCGCCCATTTTACTATGACTTGATGACGAACATGGACGATTATTAAAGCGATATACACGCGTCAGGAAACTGACGTGACAGTGGAAAGAAAGCTGTTGGCTCAACAGCAGCGGTTGAGTCATTAAAACCTCAGTAAGAAGAGTAAATTATTAGAGCTTTTCACCCATTCCCACCCACAGCACTCTCCTTTTTCTCCATACCTAACCCTGATACAGATGTGACTAGTTCACCATGATTTTTTTCCTTTGTACATGTGCCTGGCATTCAAAATGGGTCAGTAGGCTGGCTTGAAGTGATTACTCAGCTACTCCTGCCAGTTAACTCTGATCAAACAAGAGCTCTGAGTGTGTGTGTGTGTGTGTGTGTCAGATGGTGGGTGCTGCGCATCAACCATTTTTTTGTCACCTGTTACACAAAACGAATATAATCAAGTTACAAGTGTTTCAGAGTGAAACTGTTGAGGTCAGTGATCGAATGTGGCAGCGAAACATCTGTGTGACACCACAACGTTGAAAGCATTCCAGTAAAGGGTGTAGTTTCTCTTTCAGAGAGCAACACAGAACGAGAGAGGTGGAGTAAAAAGTAAAAGAGGAGGTGAGAGAGGGGTTTGTGTGTGTGTGTGTGTGTTCGGAACAACATCTGCTCTGCCGATGATCAGTTTGTCAAATACACCCGGACAGTTCAGCCGATTAAATCTGGACTTACTCCATGTGCTGGCTGACGCATTGTTGGGAAACCAGTCGAGGAATTTGCCCATCGTTTCATTTCAGCGTTTAAAGGAAGGCATCCTATTCACCTCACCTCACCTGACCCCATCCACCCCCTCTCTGTAATAAACATGATGACATCACATATAGCAGCAGGGGGGGGGTTGCACAGAGCTAATTTTCAGTGCATTAGCTGATCGCCTGTCCGTGCGGCGTTTTAAAAAGTGCACGCTGATAAGGATTTACTGACTGAAGGAAGAAGGGCTTTAAGACTTTGCTGGGGGACCAGCTGGAGGTAATATCTTAGTCAGGCAAGTGTGGAATTCCACTATGCCTTCAGAGATGGACTGCTGTGGATCAAGGTCTGTCAAAATTGGCAGCGGGGGCCCAAAAACAACAACCATATTGTCTTCTGTAGGGTCCAGCATATGGTAAAAGTTATTATGCATGTCTGTCGCGTATGAAAGAGAGGTGAAAAAATCCATTTGGTGAAAAGAGTCAGATAAAATATGAGCTTTAAATGAGGCAAAATTACAATATTTGGCAGTAAAACAGCAAAAAAAAATACACACAACTGAACTTTCTAAATGCATATGCCAGCAGCACTTTTTGGACGATAATTGGCTTTTTAGCTTTTGAAATATGGCATCGTAGAAGCGTGTATGGATGAATTCATTATCCCTGCTACTTCTTTCTCATTAGTTTCTACAAACCAGCAGGGCTCCGGTATGTCACCAGCCACACACAAACCATGGACATCGATCATTTGCTGTACCGGACATTTATATTACGCTGTGATGTGATCTGAGGGCACTTGGGGGGGAAAAAAATAGATCCTCTGTATAATACGTTTCGCAATCTTAAGGAGTGAACTGAAATGGGGGGGAGGGGTTGTATTTATTTATTTACTTTTTTTTTTTTTTTTTTTACATGAGCAGGCAGGGATTCAGATGCACCACACTAATGTGAAACACCTTTACGTTAGTTTTTAGCATTTGCAAAGCTGAAAGCTTTGCTACAGGAGAAAGGAGGTGTTCCTGTTCTGCCACTATTTTAAAGCCAGTGAGAGTGAGGAGAAAGTTTTCCCTCTGAGTTCAGTTTCTGTTATCTCTGGCCCTTTGCCATCAGCGATGATGCCACAGTGGAAGGGCTGTGTTTGAACCTACAGTGTGTGTGTGTGTGTGTGTGTGACTCATAGCTAAAGTTAAACAGGCTCTCACAACTTGGAAAGAATTTTCTTCCTTCCTTTGGTACCTCGCCTCACCTCCTGTGACTGCATTTACCCACGTCCGCCACGCTGGGAGAATCGGTGATAAGTCAGCCAGTGAGTAGGGAGAGATTCATGAAGGGGAAAAAACCCCTACAAGATCAGCAGCTGTGGTATTTGGAGAATCTATAAACAGGCCTTGGATGTTCTCTGGTCTAAACGAACAAACGTCATAACAAAGCTGCTCTCCCTGTGTCACGGTTGTTCTGATAAAGTCAAAATGATCATAATTACACCCACTGTAAAAACAACGGCGTGCTGACCATCTGCACACATGCTGTCATTATCTCTGATTTGCTGTAACTCTCTCACACACACACACACACACATGTCAGTTATTCATGTCTTGTGGGGACATCTAATTGACATAATGCTTTCTCCCTAGCCACTTACCCTAAAGCTAACCATAACCCAATTGTAACCCTGGCACTAAAACCACATTTTGAGTCTCAAAAATGCCTTCAAACTTGTGGGGACTGGGATTTTGGTCCCCATAAGGGGTGCTGGTCCCCACAAGGATATGAATACACATGCACACACACACACACACACACATGTTGCTGAGTGTTATTCACACACACAGACTGCCAGTAAAACATAATGTGAGTCCAGTGAGGAAGAGGAAGGGGATGGTGTGAGGTCAAGTCTGCCTTGTGTTTCAGGAAACATGTTGATTAGTAAAGTCCTCTCATAAACCCCGTCTGTCTATGTCAGACTCTCAAGCTTACTGCAATAACTGCTGGTTAAGACGCGGCCAGTTCCCCTGGTAACTGTTGCCAAGGAAGCAGTCTCTAGTCTTGTTTAGTGTATTTCTGAGCGTCTGTGTGTATGAGTGTGTCAGCTCTGGATGTGGACTAGAAGTACCTGGAGAATGAGAGAGCAGTGTATGAGGGAGGGGGATTTTTAAACTTTTTTCACACGTGCAGCTGTGTTTGTCCAGAGCTTTTCTTAGACTAGTTATGGAAAAGCATCACTCAAGAAAAGCAGAAAGAAAAGTTGGGGGACTTCTGAGGTTGCTCATGTGCGAGAATTGAGCCGCCGTCGCTTCTAAGATTTCGGCTTTGTCCTTCAGAGGTGTTGAGTCATCCCTCCTTTTTTTTTTGGTGTTTCTTTTTTTTCGATTCTGCGCTGACATGCACAGAAGTCTGTAGTTTCCTCTGAAACCAGAGTTTCTGTGAAAAAGAAGCCGAAAAGTACAAGTGACACAGACGCCCATTCTCCCATCATTTGTTTGTCACTCACTTTTACCAGAAGCCTGAGAGCGCGATCAAGGCTTTACAAAGATCAGAATAAATCTCTTTTGAAGTCAGTTATGTCGCTTGTTTTTGTTGAAGTGGCTGGTGTGAGTCATGAGTTGGACACACGTGCCGTCGCACAGGATGACTGTGTGTCTGAGGTGTATTTTTAGGAACCTGCAGTGGTGAGCTGACCATGCTTATTTCACATCTGCAGAGGCTCGTATTAGTCACATAAGACAGTCATTTATTGCACACACTCTAAAACGCTCAGAGTTATCTTTTTAACAGGAAGCCTCATGGTTTTTAAAAAGAACCAAAACCCTTCCCCAAAGCTCGATTTTTCGCCCTCACACATTTGCACACACGCCCCCTCAGGGAGGCCCACTTCCTGTGGTTGTGACGACAGTTTCCTCTCCCCTTAGAGCTCTCTTCCTCTTCTCCTTAAACGTCACTCGCACACAAGTGCAACAGGTCTCTTTGTATGATTTGTGTACCACTGTAACCCAGTCGTAAGTTGTCAGTCACAGCCCAAATGTCACAGGAAAATAAAAGGACCTCGTTTTCTTCCTTCCTTTCTTTTCTTTTTTTTCCACCTACACACTCCTGTTGCAATTTGTGCTTCTTTTTCCACCAAGAGATAAAAATGTAGTCTAACTGTAATCAACTCTCATCTCCTGAATGAGGTCAAGGCGGTTGTCAAGACCCCCAAAATTAATGGAAAAAGTAGCGTTGAGGAGCCGAACAAGAAACTGACGGGCTGACCTCTGACAGCCAGAATGAGATAATGATTCGTTTGTGGTTGCTGCTAACCTGATGATTGTCCCTGTTTTTTTCTAAATGTTTAAACTGGAAGCAACTTCAAGCCAACACAAGTTTAAATATGAAGACTTTGCCTCCACGGATGCTCCTACTGCATCGAGCAGATGTGTGGGAGTACGCACACAAGCTGGAATGAGACGGAAGAAAGCAAATGTGAGCTTTACCTGAATGGTTAAACCCCCTTGCTCTGCACAGGCTTAAGTGAATGAGGGAGTGGGTTGAGGGTCAGCTCAGCGCCATGTTTTCTCAATCAAGAGTTGCATGTGTGTGTTGTTGTTGTGAACTGTCCGCCACAGAGGTCAGCTCCTTCTGTTTTTCTGCAGAAACTGTTTGCTTTGCCGTGTCCTCAGCTGAACTGCACTGCCTTGTGTGCGCTGGCTGGCACATCATCTTCTAATTCTGTGTGTGTGTAAAGATGCAGACGTGATAAAGTTAGCCCACATCATCATCATCTTGGAACACCATGCACTGACGTTAGTGCACGCACAAAGAAATAAATACACACGTACATGTAGACACAGGGAGCCTGGCAACGGGGCGGGGGAGGACGGATGCAGGGGCTATGTGTGTTTGTGTGAGAGAGAGAGAGAGAGAGAGAGAGAAATGCATGGTGTTTCCTCCAGAACATGATCTCTATCTGGGACTGATTATGTAAGTGGAGTAAAGCTGAGGGAGGAAGGAACAAGAAGAGAGAGAAGACCATGCATGGCCTTGCCGCCATGCTTGATTGGAGACTGACTGCTGCCAGAGCTCTTTCCTAACTCGTTTTTTTTTCTTTTTCTTTTTTCTATTATCTGCCACTTCTCCCAGTTTTATCTGGTCATTTCTTATCACAATGTCTCTGCAGTCTCAGACAGTAAAATGTTCTCCAGCTGCCTGCTTTTACCTCGTCAAGCCCTCGTCCTTGGTCATTGCTCAGATTTCTGTTCCAGCAGCCTCATGTGCTTTTCTCAGACAAACAAGTCTGCAAACAAGTAGACTCTAAAGTGTTACACAGATGAATATTTTTGCAGTGGACGTTGTCACTGGCGTCTTTTTTCGTTTATTACCGCGTTTGTCTGGGGCAGAGGCAGAAAGGGATGACTGTGAATAAATGGCAGGCCATGGCATAGAGACGGATCTCTTGTAATGATTTAATTTAAACTGTTTGTTCCCTTTAGCGCTCATTGGCGACGAGGCAGGCTTCCCTGTGCTCAGCCACAAGCATGTGACTTTGGGCTGTACCATGAAATTGCTTCGCTTGTCAGATCCCACAGAGAGACGTTTCATTAACTGTCTGATTTCCTGGTTGTAATGGTTGTCTGACGGCCGACGGCACAGCGTTGTTCTGTTCCCTCTCGACCCCTGGGCTGCTGTTTCGGGGACAATAACTAACTTTCCTACGATAACGAGGGTGTTGACAGGAACACCTCTTTGATGGTCGGGGGGCGGGGGGGGGATTCCACTTCCACAAGATGTACTCTGGAGGGGATTTTTGTTTGAACAATAAATTATGTCATAAGTGATAGTTTTATCAGCTGTGTATAAGAGACGCAGATGTCCTCACAGTGCTTTCACTTCTTTTACCGTAGATACCGCAGTAGTTTTTGTTTGCTGTGGTTAGAGCAAAATAAAATTGAAAGCAAGTAGCAATCACACTAACACCTGCAGCGTTTGAAGGTTTAAATTTAAACTTCTCAAAGTACTTCCTGTCTTTCTTTGGCTTCTTCGGCAGCAGTACGTTCCATTTGTGCGAAACGGTTACAGATTAATCAGTCTGAACTTTTTCGTAGAATTTTCCTCATCATTTCTCCTGAAGTTGCGGTTTACTAGTTTGTTCGTTCTCTCGGCCACGAAACCCCCTACCGAACACCTCATCGGTACATCCTGCTTATTTATCTAAACATGCACTCAAGTACTGATTACCCGAGCGTCACGCTTCTAAGGAAGCAGAAATGACATCACAGGGTCAGAGAAATTCCCACTGTTGTTACTTCTGCAGTGGTGCAGAAACGCCCCCGGTCACCTGACTGTAAGTGGTATCCCAGAGGGGCGGAGTTTCAGGCCCAGCGGTTTGGGGTAAGCCATCTTCCAGGCGAGCTGAGTCATCGGGGGTTCCCCAAAAAATAACCTGTGTAATGCTCGCACTCACTCTCACTGCTTCTCCTCTCCTACACCATACTCTTACCCATAGGTGCTATAACCACATTTCATCGCTTTGCTATAATCTGATAGAACCCGAGCTGCTCTTGAACAAGTTTCTGCCGCCTGTGTGTACGATCTCATTACAGAGTACTGAGTTTCTAACACTGTGCTGCTGAGTAGCAATGTGATAGCCAGGATAGATGGCTGTTTGGTCACACACACACCCTCTATAAAAGTAGTAATTACAACCTGGCCACCGTGTCCCCATTTGCTCTCAAAAGAAGTCACAGATGATCTCTTGCTGTATTTTTGTTTGTCTTTCTTCTAATTTAAACCTTTCTACTTTCACCACAATGCAGTTTTACTACATTTTGCCAGTGCTATGTTTTCCATGTGATGGTTGACTGAGTTAATGGGCTTTTGCTGTTAGAGTTAGACGGGCCTCTTACTTGCCAGCACGAGTGAATGAGCAAGAGTTCTTCACTCCCATTGTATCACTCTGCCATCCATCACCTGAACAGTGAGGAAGAGTGAGGATGGTGCAGGTGGCGATGATCCACTAAAGCAAAAGTGAGAAGCGGCGGGGTAAAGAGCTTCTCAGTCGATGCTGAGAGAGCCTTGACTGCGCGTCTCTTGCTTTGAGACTGAGACACTAACTCAGAGTGTTGTTTAGCCTGGTCGTGTTGTTGTTGTTGTTGTTGTTGTTGTGTTTCTCCCTGACATGCTGACATTTTTCCCTTCTCTGTGTTTCAGGATTGAGGAGACCCCGGAAGAAATGATTGGCAGCTGAAGCTGAGACTTAACACAACTGTGAATCAATAACTCGGTGCTACTCTAAAGGTGCGCACAGCGTGAGTGTTTGTATCACTTTCCTTTAAAGCATGTCGAGTGCAGTCCTGACAGTTAACGCCAGCCTATCTTCACATGGCAGTGGCGTCTGGCGGATCGTGATCCCTCGCCCCTTGAGGGTGGTGTTCATGTGTCAGGGAACAGCAACCCTCCTCGCAAGCTAAAAGTGTATAGTGTTTGAAGTATCCTCTGCTGGGCTTTATATAGAGCCCGTGATCCAGTGTTAGTGGGAGGAAGAAAAGGAAGGGAAGATGAACTGGTGGGAGGAAGCACTGCGTACGTCCAGAGCTAATTCTGGAAAAACTAGTGGAAGAGTGCTATGCTGACTGAGCAAGGCAAATGAATCATAACCCTAATGTGCATGTCTGTTACTCTCCCACTGATGAATTATGCAGCACATTTCACTCATAGCACTGCAGTTTATTAAACATCTCTGTACTTATGTTAGGCCCAGATAGAGACAGAAATCTTCATCTTTAAATGTATTATTTTACATATATGTCTTATATTACATTGATATTATATTGAATATAATGATAAAGATGAATCTGGATATTGTTCTTGAAAGATTAACCTTGTAATCTTGTGTTAATTGGATGACAGAATGGGGGTTTTTAACTACTTAACATGTTACATGTTGAGAACAACAGTAGATATTTAGTTAGGCTAGTTTCTAACGGCGGTCATGAACGTGCGGGTTTAAACCTCCCTCTCAGGTTTTGTCTCAGGTCTCTTTTGTTGTCAGTATTGAATCTCTGCGCTTTGAAACACACACTTCTTCTTTTCATCCCGACACCTTCGGTCTTTTGTGCTGTGTGTGTCCGGGGTTTCTGAAAGCAGGGAGGGGGAGAGAGAGTTATCTCTCAGCTTCTTTCATGTGTTTTCCCCTCAACCATCTGGTTTGTGTCATTTGTGTGTTTGTGGGAAGGTGTGTGGGCGTTTTCGTGGCACCATTCCCACTCTGCACTCCACCTCCCTCCCTCCATCCCTTCCCTCTTCTCCTTAATCTATCCTTCCCATCCTGTTCAGACCGTCTGTTGCCGCTGCTCCCCCTCTTCCTCTTCATCACGCCTGCCGTAATGAGATTAAACCTTAGTGTATCCACTGGGCGCACGCACACTTTATACACACACACACACACACACAACGCTGAAGTACACACACAATCATCCACTTAAATGAGAGCGCACTATCCTCTCTCTCATGCACTAAAACAGCACAGGCCTGCCATCACTGTGCAGCTTGCACACTTGGACCGCTTCCACTTGCATCGCGTCCAACATCACACACTTGGCGTGAGACCAAAGCCTCTCACTCTTAGTCTTTCCCTCTGTCTCTGGCTATCAGGAGGCTCATGGTAAGGATTACAGTAACCCCAGGTCTGTCCTCAGAGGTGAGCTCCCTGCTGAGCCATCTGGGCTTCAGAAATAATCAGATTCCACACCAACTAGCTTACTGCTGCCTCCTACAGGCTGAGTTATGCATGGCAGCCGTCATCAGACAAGTTATAAATGTAACTTTCCTCAGGAAATGTCTTTGACAGAAGCAGAGGAGATGCCGGCAAGGTGTCCATCTCTCTCATTCACTTACTTCCAAACACACACACCAGCTTGTCCACACAATAAAAGGAGACCTGGTGGCTTTTTTTTCTTCTTTTTTTAAATCTCTGACTCCCTCTCATAATGATTCTCTCTTTCTGCAGCCAGTTGGCTTTTAGGCTCCTGGTGCTGAAGATAGAGGTGTCAGACCTCCACATATTCTCAGTGTTGGAGTGAGGCCCTCTCTGAGCTGCAGTGGAGGGCTTCACAGATACAGCTAGTCTGGTAAGTACTTTTGTTTATGCAGCAAGGAATTTGATGGATCTGTCACAAATCTGCCACGACAGCTAAGAACTATGACGTTTCTTATGAAAATCAAAACATATTGACTGGATCAGTTATTTGTAAAATCTGCATCATAAAGCATGGCAGCTGCTCTTCGTCCAAAGATGTTTTTCTGTTTTCTCTCTATGAGCGTATCTGTTTGTTAATTGTATGACTGTACAACTAAACATGCAGGCTGGATGCATCACGCAGTAGAGCAGTTTGGCGGGCGAGGCACACGGGATTCCTTCCCTCTGGACGAACTCAACCGGGGGCCATGGCCTCCCGTGGGCGGCCGCGCCTGGCAGCCACCTGCCAGGTCTGTTGCCATGACAACACAACACCAAATTTTTGCAAAACCTCTTTGGTAGCATTGATTCATCAGGTCAAACCGCTAGTAGAACTCAAGTTAAAGGCGCTCAACAACTTTGTACCCCGTCTCTGTTCCTCATCAGGTGTTCACCTACAATGAACCAACACCAGCTACTTCCCCATCTACCTCCTGGACCTATGGGTGGATTAAACCATCACAGCAAATATTTCAGTAATGGGTAAGTCATGAACAAAGACATTGGTGGCACAGCTACTTTTAAAATGAAATAGATTTAGAGAAAGCTACAAGAGTAATTAAAATTCTAATGTCATTAAAGTGTTTTAAATCATTTGTGTGTTTTATACTCCAGGCCGATGCGAGGAGGCGAGAAGCTCGATCTCCCGCAGCCAATGTTACCACCTCTGCAGAGGGAGCAGCAGAGACCTCCCCACCATCTTCATCCTCCACCTCATCACAGAGCGTGGGAACTTGGCCAGCTATATGAATCCCACCTTCCTCCTCGAGGACATCCGATCATGCCCCTGCCGAATGATCTCTCGCTCCGTCTCCATAATGGAGGCTACGCGGGCAGCGGCGGACCTCCACCTAACCCCCATTTCCCCTCCAGGGGGCCAAACCAACTGCTGAAGGTGAGAACAATGCTGCAGTGTTATTTCATGTCAGCCTTTTGCACTGAAGTTAAATCATTCTCTGCTGATGAACATTAAATCACTCTTCACGCTTGCTTTTGTTGGTTTTCTGTCTATTTTAGTTTGGGGGTCCTCAGGAGCAGAATGTTCCCCGGGGTCCACCTTTGCTGGGAGATGACATGTGGGCTCAGGTGCACCAGGTAGGAACTCTCTAATTGGCTAGGATCATGTTTCATCATCCACAAAAACACCCAGCACTCCTTGTTCAGACCAATAAAACACCAATTCCACTCAAAGCCACTTTTCCCTCTCGGATCTTGCTCTGAATATTTTGATAAAGGGATTCTTTGGACTGACACTGCAATAGTTGCACTAGTTGTCTTCATCTGCATCAACTAAGATCTTTTTCCTTTTTCTGTGCACAGCAGAGGCCCTACCCAGGGAAGATGCTAGGAGGTCAGCTGAAGCGACCAGGCCCTCCACTGGGTGAACACTCTGTTATCCAACACACGCCTCCACCATTGCTGCACACACCCTCACAGCCTGCAGCAGAGGAGTGTCCCAGCCCTAGCAAAAGGAAAAAGAGTTCAGATCAGGTATTGGACAGTCACAAATATTAAAATCAGCCTCAATCAGTGTCAATCTGTAACATCAGTTCCTTCTTTTCCCCTCCTCAGATCTTTGAGTAGTAAAATATTGTAATTTGCTTTCTCCTGTACAGGTATCTCACCCTGGGCTACAACGTTTCTCTGGTGCTAGCCAATCTTTGCCACAGCAGCAGTCGTCTGCTCAGCACCACCCTCCAAAGCCCGCCTTCTGGAACCCCCTTCACAAGGACAGCAGTGTTCCCTGGCAGCCACAAACCTCAGAGCGCAAGAAGCCACAATCAAAGGAGTTCCAGGTCTGAGCAGGAACAAAATCTCTGCACTGTCTACTTTTTTTTAACCCATCTTGGTAAACTTGGTTTCATACACCCTGCTTTAAATAAAGCAGTGGACAGGCCCATTGTATATTATTCTCATCGTCCTGTTTTTCTTTTTCTTCTTCTCTTGTTTTGTGGCTCAACAGGAAAACAACAAACAAGGTATGGGCAGCTACACTCAGAAGTCCTCTCCTGCATCTTTGGCCCCTTCCAACCTCTCTCCTTTACCCAACTCCCCTCCGGGAAGCTACAACCAGGGATGTGCTCCTCAGCTTCAGAAAGACAAGTTACAACCTCAGGCTGTAAACCATCGGTCCCCTCACTCCTCCTACCCCAGTCCCAGCTCCAAACCGGAGAGTGCTCCGCCATGCCAGGCTAAAGAGACTCGTGGTCCTCAGATGCAGAGAGGCCCTCTCATTGGGGGCCAAGGTGGCAGCCAAGCTACCTCTCACACAACATCAACTCCAACCAGGGGAGACAGAGATCATCACCGACATGCCCAGTCATCACCAGCAAACGTTTCTGCGACCGGCAGCAACAACAGCAGCAGCAGTGTGCCTTACAGCCACTTCCAGCCTCATCCAGGGCTGGGCCACCAGGGTCCTCCTCCTCCACCGCCTCAAGCCAGCAGCACCTCAGTACCTCAGCAACAGCAAAGCGGTCCACGTGAGGCCTGGAGATATCAGAGCGCGCCCAGCAATCACTCCCTGGTGAGTTCAAGTTATTCATGTGCGACCTCATTTGAACCATGTTTATATGCTGCAAGAATGAGTTTCTTTAATAAAGGGCAGCAGCACGGCACAGGCACATCAGCTGTTAACACAGTTGTTTTTTTTTATCGCTATCATATTAAGTGACTGAAAAATTCTTTGTCTTTAGGAGTCGGGCAGCTACAGACCTCCAGGTCTGCTACCTCAGTGCCAGCAGAGCCACAATCAGGTCGTGGATAGTCGGCATCCAGGTTCCTCCCGGCATCAACATCACGTCAGCCCTCCCCTGCCACCTACTCGAACACCTGTCATCACAACCAACCCTCCTATGTCCCAGACCCCCTGCTCTGTCAGCCGCCATAGCAACAGCAGCGGCTCTAATAGAGTTGCTATGGCTGCTTCCACAGTGAACACATCTCCCCCTGCTGGCTACTCCGTGAACAATGGCAGTACTAGTAGCCGCTGGCAAGGAGGAAGGGAGCCAACCCCACAAACCCCTACCAGTGCCGTCACTAACTCCAAATCTCACAGGGATCCTCTGCAGCAGCCAGGCAATCATCAAGGCCCAGCTCTCACCGCAAACCAGTCTCACCAACACGGAGCTACCAAGTCCCAGCATATAAAGGGGAAGATGGCGTACTATGCTCAGGCTCAACTGGAAAAACCTCCATTTTCCTCTTCATCTTCTCTGTTCTCCTCAGGGCAAAACAGGGCAGGGGACAGTGTGATTACAAGCACAGTTTCAAGTCCGCTTTCTAACTCTCCAACTTACTGCCCAGTTTCTCACTCCACCGTCAGCTCTGTGCCTCAACCATCTAGCCGAGCCCTCCCCTCCAAACAGATGTTCTCTCATCCGCAAACTCCAACCTCTGTCCCTCAGTCCATCGAAGAGGCTCTCGACAAACTCGATGCTGAGCTAGAAGGACACATGCAGGCTGAGGAAAGGAGGAAGCGAGAGAGAGAGGAGCGAGAAAGAAAAAGAAGAGAAGAAGAGAGAGAAAAGAGGGAATGGGAAATGAGACAAAAACAGGAAGAGGAGAGGAAGAGGCTAGAGCTGGAAAAGAAGGAAGAGGAGAGGAAAAGAGAGCTGGAGAAGCAGGAGGAAGAGAACAGGAGAAGAGAACGAGAGAGGCAGGAGCAGGAGAGAAAGAAAGAAGAGGAGAGACGGAGAATAGAAGTGGAGCGACTGGAGAAAGAGAGAAAGAAGAGAGAGTGGGAGAAGCAAGAAGAGGAAAGGAAAAGGAGAGAATGGGAGAAGGAAAGGAAGAGGAGAGAGTGGGAGAAGCAAGAAGAGGAAAGGAAAAGGAGAGAGTGGGAGAAGCAGCAGGAGGAGAAAAGGAGGAGGGAAGCAGAAAGGCACGAGCACGAGAGAAAGAAAAGAGAGCTGGAACGGGAGCAGGAAGAAAAGAAAAAACAAAAAGAGCTAGAGAGGAAAGAGGAAGAGAAAAAAAGGACAGAGAGAAACAGAGACGACAAACTGTGCAGCGCAATAGGAAAAGAGCAGGCTGCTATTGAAAATCTAGAAAGGCTACTCTGTGAAAACACCTCTCCGGTGCCCCCACCTCCTCCCCTCTCTTCTGTCACTGCATCTCCTTCAGGTCCATCTCCACCCAGTGCTCAGGCTTCTCCTCCATATCCCTGGCTAAGCCGTGGTGGTGTACTCCCCTGCCAATCAGGCCAGACACCCGCTGCCGCCGTCGCCGCTCATGTCGAAAGGCTGCGGCCTCCTCCTCTTACACCTCAGACAGACTATGCCAGAGAAAAGCAAAGGCAGAGGGAGATGTGGAGTAACAATGGCGGAATGACATTCAGTCCTTCTTCAACAAACAATACCTCAGGGATGAACCAGCCGGTATACCCCAACAAGCCCCCGGCGATGCAAGCTGCACCCAGCCAATCCAAAGACCCAGCCAGGGAGAAAGACAGCAGCCAACACTCTCTCCCCACGGCGGCACTAAGAGAGCCCCCGAAACTGTATCACGCCTTTTCTAGAGAAAACCTCCCACCTCTGTCCTCCACCTCCACCGGGGGAATCCTCAACAAGCAGCTGACCAGAGGGGGTTTGGAAATTGCAGACTCTGACAGCGCTCAGTTTGAGGAGGAGTCCTCTGAGTCTACGCTGCTTCCTGATGGTCTGGCTAACATTATGGCCATGCTGGACGAATCCATCAAAAAGGAAGAGGAGATGTATAACAGTGAAAAGAATGGGCCCGCAGGTCTCATAGACACCTTTTCTCCCAGTGCTGAGCCCAACAAGAGCTATCTTTGCGCCCCAGACTTGGTTCCAGCGACCAAACATCAGCCCAGTCACGAAGACCGATCCAACGCCAGTCCTCCTGTGCTAAGCCGCCAAGGCTCTCTGGCATCACCTTGTAGCCGAACATCTTCTCTCAATGAGGACGACGAGGACTATCTTAAACCTTCTCCAAATAATCCTAAGCAGCTCGTGGAAATGCCGGTGGGAGTAGGGAACACCAATTACCGTCACAGTGACTTGGCTAAACTTTATGGTCTCCCTGAACAGATTAAAAGTGATGCTGATGAGGACGATGATGAAGAGGATTCCGAGGCCCCATCTTGTTCTCCGCCACCCCAAAGACCACACCTTCATCAGACGGGTGTTAATAGCATGTTCAAGTCTCTAGCAACTGTCCTAGAGAGCCACAAGTATGCCTACCGTGGCGGGCCTTTCGGGAGACCACCTCCATCAGCTCTGGTTGGGGTCAAATATTCCTCTTCGCTGTCACTGGGCCCTGATATCTACTGCCAGCAGCAAAGCAGCTCTCCCACATCAGATTCAACAAACCCACCATTCAGTCCTGCTGTCCCACCCATAAAATCCTCTCCTCGTTCTCTACTGGAAGATAAGAAGCTGAAATTAGAGGACTCGGATGTCTGGACAGATGAAGGGGACTCAGAGGAAAGCATCACCTTTATTAAAAAGAAAAGCATTCCTATGATAAAGCCTATTAGGGCAATGAAGGAGGAGGAAGAGTTGACAACCATCTCTGAATCTTCTTTGGCAGAGTTGGGCAAGAGCTGTGAGGTCATGCTTAGCCGACAGTCACTCCATTACAAGAGCTCCTACGAAAAACATGACAGCCAAGGTCAAATGGGGAACAGACACAAACCCGAGAAAGTAAGGGAACACCGAGAGAAAGGCAGAAGCAGAGACAGACAGAGGGACAAAGAAAAGAAGAGAAAGCACGGTCATAGCAGCAGCAGAAAGCACGAAGATAGAAAGGAAAAGAAAAAGCATAGAGACAAGAAAGATTCTTCTTCATCCACCCATTCCAGTTCCAGCCACAAGCGGCACAAAGATGGCAAGAGCCATAAGGAGAAAGATCGCAGAATCCTAAGTGATCTCAATCTCCAGAGAAAGGAGGGCTCAGAGAAAACCTTTGGTCTCTATGAAACTGAAAAAAGGAAATTCAAAGACGCATCCAGTACCAGCTCCACAAGCGAAGGAGAGCGTGGAGAATGGACCCCAAGCATGGGAGAAAGATCTTCTGAGCACAAAAAAGGCGAATCTGGGTCTTCGTTAGGTTCTACAGATTTAATGAAATTGAAGGCGTTGTCAGATGGGCCACCAAAAGAGCTCAAGATTCGGCTGATCAAAGTGGAGAGCGGCGACAGGGAGACGTTCATTGCCTCAGAGGTGGAGGAAAAAAGGATTCCACTGAAGGACATTAGCATCAAGAACACTGCAAGTGAGATTATCCGATCCTGCAAGTAAGTGCAAGTTAAAAATTGATTTCATGTAATGTCTCACAAGTATTCAAATGAAGCTAAATAAACACCTAACAGTTTTGGAATAGAAAAATGATTGGTGCCTTGATGTTTGCATCTGTCAACCTTTGCCTTTTTTCCTGTTGTAGGGCAGCCAGAATCAAAGGGAAGTTTAAAGAATCGTACTTACTGCCAGCCTTCTCTGTGAAACCCATCATAAGCACAGAGGAACCAATTCCCAGGGAGAAACTCAACCCTCCTACACCCAGCATCTATGTACGTCACTATGTTTCTAACACACACCTACTGTACACAAATTCTGTGGTGGCTAAAGACTTCACATGGGTTTTCCCAACATACAGAACAGCAAGCAACAAAGGGAACTTGGGGAAACTCGGGAACCTCAGTGTTTTATCACTTAAATATAAATTGTTTTAAACAACATGAAGAGATCAATAGACAATACACCAACAATACTTGTGCTACTGAGCAATACCTGTGATTAAATTATGCATAAAAAGAGATTTTATAATGTGGTTATGTTCTTCTTTGCAGTTGGAAAGCAAGAGGGATGCCTTCTCCCCTGTCCTCCTGCAGTTCTGTACTGACGGCAAGAATCCTGTTACTGTCATCCGAGGACTAGCTGGATCTTTACGACTCAGTAAGTTTACAGTGGCTTATGTGTAAACAAATGTAATGAAACAGCACGCAAGTAGACTCTCCCAAATTTTATGAACAAGAGAAACAGGATTTGGAAAACATGTACGTAATTTTCCGTTTACCTTTTCAGACCTTGGGCTCTTTTCTACAAAATCCCTGGTGGAAGCCAATGCAGATCAGATGGTGGAGGTGAGGACTCAAGTGCAGCAACCTGCCGACGAGAACTGGGACCCTAGTGGCACGGGCCAGACGTGGCCCTGTGAGAGCAGCCGCTCCCACACCACCATCGCCAAGTACGCCCAGTACCAGGCCTCCAGCTTCCAGGAGTCTCTCCAGGTATTTTTTTAAATCCAATGCTATTTACAGAATTTAAGATTGTGAGCTTTATATTGTAATCCTGAAGATTAAAATAAGTGGTGGAGGAAAAAATGAGTCAGTGTCAGTGTGGATATAGAACACGTTGTTTCTGTGACCATAACCAATATATGCTAATTACAGCCCTCGATATAACTGAATGTATGCATAAAAGATAACATTAATAGATAGAGTCTGAGTGAGAGGGTGCTTTGTTATTAATAAAGCAGTGGCTTTAGTCCAGCCCAGTTAAAACTTCAGTTCTAATAATGTGGAAGGATCTAAAAGAGATCCAACAGTGCTGAAACCAATTCTTTCATTGTGAGCAGAAGTTGAAGGAGCTTATATTCTTCTTTTTTTTTTTTTTCCTGAACTGATAAGAGCAGCTTGGAATATGATCCCAGAGAGGTTTAACAATACAGCAGGACTTATGCAACATACCCCATACATGTTTTACACCAGACAGACAGTCAGGACTTTCATGAGTCTGTATTTGTCTTATAAACTTCTTGTCTGTGTTTTCAGGAGGAGAAAGGCAGTGATGAAGAGGACGATGAAGACGATGAGAAGAAGCCACCCAACAGTTCTGAGACTCCTAACAAAGACAGCTCTAAAGAAACTTGCAAGTAAGTGTACTTTTATATAAAACGTTTGACCCAGCTTTTTTGGAGGCACTTCAGGGTTTTGTCATTTGTACTAATGCTTCAGTATCTTCTTCAGTGGTGAGCAGAAACCAGTTGGGAAAATCATTAAATTTGGCACCAACATTGATCTCTCTGATCCCAAGAGGTGAGTAGCCTAAAACAACTCTTTGTGCAGCTAATACTTGTACATTACCTGAGAGGACAACATTCAAATCTTTTGTCTCTCTGCTCAGGTGGAAGCCTCAGCTTCAGGAGCTGCAGAAGCTTCCAGCATTTATGCGCGTGTCATCCAGTGGAAACATGCTGAGTCATGTCGGACACACCATCTTAGGCATGAACAGCGTCCAGCTCTACATGAAGGTCCCAGGGAGCCGGACACCAGGTAAAGGAAACTATAGGCAGTGCAGGTTACTATCTAAATGAGTGATGGAGCTTCAATCGCTGTTAGCAAACGCATACAATATTGCGTGTGCTTATTTGACAGGTCACCAGGAGAACAACAACTTCTGCTCAGTGAACATCAATATTGGCCCCGGAGACTGCGAGTGGTTCTGTGTCCATGACAACCATTGGCAGGCCATCAGTGACTTCTGTGAGAAGTGAGTAGCTGGAGACTAACAGTGGATGTGCAGGAATGTTGTGGCGAGGCTGGTTTACAACAGTTGGACATCTTCTACATGTCTGCCCTTAATGTTCTCAGGCACGGAGTGGACTACCTGACAGGGTCCTGGTGGCCAGTATTGGAGGACCTCTACAAAGCCAACATCCCAGTGTACCGCTTCATCCAGCGGCCTGGAGACTTGGTGTGGATTAATGCTGGTACTGTTCACTGGGTTCAGGCTGTGGGCTGGTGCAACAATATTGCCTGGAATGTTGGACCCTTGAATGGTAAGAAGGGCACCATCTAGTGGCCAAATACAAATTAATTCAACCTTTTTTTTTATTTTGTGGGGGGGTTTTTAGGCAGAATTTTTTGTATTTTTCAATATTGTCTCATGTATATTTACAGGTTACCAGTATCAGCTGGCACTCGAGAGGTTTGAGTGGAACGAAGTGAAGAAGGTGAAGTCCATTGTCCCCATGATTCATGTGTCCTGGAATGTGGCCCGCACTCTGAAGATCACTGACCCAGTCACCTACAAGATGATCAAGTGAGTACAGCTGGTTTTTATTACTTACACACCAAAGTTTAGACACTTGGTAGGTAAATCCACAGCAGCGCAAACTAAACATCTGTTTTAGTGAAAGCAGAAAATATTGCAATGATTTTAAAGTGGCAATCCACACAAAAACTGCCCGTGAATATTGATACTGATTGCAAATGTGGCTCCCTGCCTTCCTGTCAGACACTGCCTGATGCAGTCCATGAAGCACATCCAGATCCTGCGTGACCAGCTGGTGGCTGAAGGCAAAAAGATTTCCTATCAGAGTCGAGTCAAAGACGAGCCTGCCTACTACTGCAACGAGTGCGATGTGAGTAACTGTCGGCCACCAAATTCAAAGTTCTGCTTTTGTTCTTCACAAACTTAAACAGACTTTTGGTGATTTGTGGTTTTGGTACTTATCTTAATCTTCATCATCAACAGACCTTTTGTAGGGATGTTAGAGTGAGTTTGTTATGGCAAGAAAAATAAGACTTTTTAGTATCATCAAACTCTTAAGCTGTAGATCTGAAAGACGGCTCCTAAGGTTTTCTACCAGACGACCGCTCCTCATCAAAGTTTGACCTCTCTACTGTTCTTTCCTGTCGCAGGTGGAGGTGTTCAATTTGTTGTTTGTGACAACTGAGAACAACAGCAGGAAGACGTACGTGGTTCACTGCGAGGACTGCGCACGACACCGCAACCCCAACCTGACCAACGTAGTTGTGCTGGAGCAGTACCGCATAGAGGAGCTCATGAACGTATACGATTCCTTCACCCTGGTGAGACTTGACTCTTTAGTGCATAATCTAAGTTCTTTCCTGAAATAACTCGATTGAAAACTTTGACTTTTTAAATTTGTCAGTGATATATATTTTTTTTTAATCTTTGTTTGTATGTGTCGTCTTACCAGGCCTCCTGCTCCCGATGACAGAGCTCCCCACGTGCGTCTCCTCAGCCATAACCAAAACTCCTGCGAGGCAGGACAAAGACAGTTTCACTTTGGTTTTCAACTTACCCATTCATTATTATTTAGCATGATTCTTGCGACTACTGCTACTACTTGCCGAATAGCCAGTTGAATAAGTTTACTCATTACTTGTTTACAAAGAGAAAAAAACCAAGCCGCCAATAAGATACCAGTTTACTCTCAGATGGTGCTTTCAACGAGAACCCCTGGACTCTGTGGTGGTTAACTGGGGGGCAGTTGGTGCTGTCATTGAACAAACTGTGGAGGGTAGTTGATGGTTTCAACGGCGTGTTTCTGTCAGTACCGGAAAGAACTCTTCTCTTGTCTTGAATATTGAAATTTGTACATGCTGTTTTGAAATTTCTCGTGGGGTGCTGTCTTTTTAAAAATAATTTATTGTTGTTTTGTTTTTTGTTTTGTTTTTTCTAAACTAGATCCGCCTAGATATATACCACATTGGCCTTGTATTTAGAAAAGAGAAAATGGAAAAATACTAATAATAGAGTTATGAACATTTTTCTAAAAGCATTAAGAATTTAAAAATACAATTGTTTGGAATGCTTCAAAAGATACGGGTTATAGCAACTTTGGTTGTTTTTTTGTGGGGGGTTGGGGGAGGGGGTCTTGTGTTTTTTTTAAACTTTACTTTTTTCAGAAGTTTGAATGTGTTGTAAATTTTGTTTCTATGAGTTCTAGCTTTTGTTTTCTCTGGAGATTAATATTCAGTTGTCACAGGTCGTCAGGTCTTGTTCATTTCTTCACTCTCTGTATGACCTCTCTCTTTAAAAAAAAAAAAGAAAAAGTCATTGTCCTCTGGTGTGTGTTTTGTTTGTTCCAATATGCAGACTTTGTATTTCCTGAACTTTTTTTTTTTTTTTTTTATTTTACTTTTTTTTTAA
>VUQG01007957.1:6020-17784 GCA_015106755.1 Etia nguti
ATGAACACAGCGCTCATCATCTCTTCTAATACGCTCTACCTCCAGAAAGGCCCTCATTAGTGCCAAACAATATACCTATAAGTATGAGTTTCTCTCTTCCTATATGATCACAAAGCTGCTCTAACAACAACTGAATGGAAGCAATTATCTGCTGAGAAGGTGACTAACTTCCCCTTTACTCACCAGCACCAAGACAGCAGGCTAACAGCAGCACTCTACAAAGAGCTAAAAGGAGAAAAGAAGAAGAGTATTCAAAGACAAATGCAAAAAAAATAAAAATAAAAAAGCATCTAATAAATAGTAAAAGTCAGATTTTGATTACTTTAATCTGCAAACTACTAGAGGTATAGAGGAGTGTGAATAAAGATTTCACAGAAATGAAGAGAAGAAGGGTTTAGTTATACATGTCTCCACAAGGCAAACCACAGTGTGAAGTAACTGATACAGCAGTGACACGTTTACCCAAAGGTGAGGTGTTAGAGAGCTGAACTTGTTCACAACTGTTTATCTGAGTCATTAGATGGAGAAAAATCGCCCTGCAGTTCAGACTTGACAAAGACCTTTGGTCCATTTGTATCACAGCCTTAGAGCAGGATTTCACCAGAGGGCTGAGCAACCTTCTACAAATGTGTCAGCGTCTTTGTGCTGCAAACACGTGAGAAATAATTCTCTGCGGGATCAAGTTTAGGCTTTTCAAAGGCATAATTTTCATTTTATGACATTAAATGTGCAGCATTATTTTTCTTATTACTGTTCTTCCTGTTGTTCCACGGGAACAAATATGCAAGTATCAAAGTGAGACTATTTAAGTAAAATGAAATAATCAGGTAATAAAATCAGTTAGTTAATGAAAGGCTGAATATAAGTGATACAGCCTAAGACAGAACAACTACAGCCACAAGATAAAGTTGGCGAACCCTTTGGAATTGGAACAAATACAATCCAACAAAACTAATAACAGCTTTAATTTTCACATCTTTATTGAACACAGTGAGTTATCACTCAATGTATTAATGTGAACTCTTGATTTTAGCAAGACTCGTAACTTTCTTGCAACCTCAATCAGCTACTTGGTAGTAGGGCTGGGCGATAAAATAATACAGATCATCAGCAGAGATATGAGATACGATAAATATAAAGTCGACAGAACTCATTCCATCCAAGGTTTAGACAGACAACACAAAAGAACAAGAATAGTGCTGCACTGAACCAATCATTTGGTTGGAACAGAAGCAGAGCCACGTCAGGTTTGGTTTGACGCACAGAGCGTAGGACGAGCAGCTGGCAGCAGCACATGTGCTCATGTTTGGGCTACTGCAGCCGTGCACACCAGTACACTGAGAGTGTGAGCAAGATAAAAGGAAAATCTGAAAATGTTAATGAAAGCTCAGGAAACAGTGTTGCAGAACAGGAAGTCGCAACAGACACAGCGCAAGGCTTAAAAGAGCAGGTCGCTGTTGTAAAAAGGGTCAAAGGTATCTGAAAGGTCATGCCACAAAATTATTATTGTGACGTGTTTAATGGGTTAAAGTCAGGACTTTAATGCTTTTAACATCCAAAGTAGTCTTTCCTAACTTTAGGTGATGGACTGCTACACTGACATTCATTGTAGAATTTATTGATGCAAGCTTAACTTCACTGCTCTTGAAATAATTGTACGGGCCCTGACCATGCTGATTCCTCCACCATGCTTCAAGCTGGGGTTAAAAAGTTGGTGTTAGTGTGAATGTGAGACAAACAGTTACAATGTGAACTGTAGTGTAAAGTGCTTTGAATGATCTGTAAAATTGGAAAAGTGTTTAATAAATTGCAGACCAACAGTGTCCTAGAAATCTCGAGGACTATCCGCATGGTCCTTTGGAAATCTGAGACATAAACAAATATTTTAGCAAGTTATAGTTATTTCTGCAGGTGTTTTGCTGTTGCTTATCACCTCTCAGGATTGCAGGTTGTTCTCTTGGTGCGATCTTTCGAGTGTGCTCACTTCTAAGTAAAGAAGCAACACTCCTGAATTCCCTCCATTTTTTTAGACACATCTAAAGAAAAGCATCTGTAGCATTAGGATCCTGTGAAAGTTGTTATCAATGAAATGGTTCATGTTTCACACCATCCAGCCTCTGAAAAATATTAATATGGTAATATATTGTTTTGCTTTCTCTTGCGGTACATTGCCGATACAGTGACACATAGTTTCAATATCATTTTTTTTTTAAAAGTCAGCCCCTCTCAACAAATTCCACAAACAAGAGTCACTGGTTTGCTCATCTGTTTGGTGGTTATCAAACGAATAGCAGTAAAGGATGGAATTTACATATAAAATGAATCCAAGTAGCAGCATGTTTAATAAAGACAGGAAAATGTGCATCTGTTTGTGTTATTGTTGGTCTACAAATGTAACAAAGCAGGAGATCATAGTAGATTTTCTGAGATTGAAATGTGAGTACATAGTACCTAGATTCATTGGCACCAAATACCTTAAATTCTTTTACATTTTGTCATTAGCTCCACTATTGGCCAAGAGTGATTTATCAGTACATACTCAAATTCATAAATAGTTATTGACAAATTAGGGAATTGGGATAAAAAATAATTTGCACATGTGTCCTAGCACTCTGCAGTGGTGATTATGGTACTAAAGTAGAGCTCTGTGTTGTTTTTTGAAGCTTGTGATAAAACGGTCATGCATTCCATGTAACCCAGAAATGTCGAATAACGCTACCTGAGATTTAGATTCTGACAGGTGGGCTAGACTGTAGAAACACATGTTAGTAATGGAGAGCATAACACACAGCGTAACTATTTTTGCAGATGCAATTAGGTCATGAGATACTGGGGCTGGTTCCCAAAAAGCTCAGTCCATTTACAAAAACTACTCTCTGGATCTCTCTTTTACAACTTTTTTCTCTCGTCATTTATAATACTCACAACAAAAGGTTCTCTTGAAACTGGGTGCGTGGATGAAAACTGGGTTAGCTGCAACAAGTAGTTTCACCCTCCAGCACAGACTCGTCATCCATCATTAATGAAGCAAATGAGTAAAAAGGTTACACACGATTTACACCGAGTTATTTCAAAGAGACCACAATTGGAACGGATCGACAATGTAGAAAGTATCTGCGAGTAATTTAACCACAACAAAATTTTAAAGAAACCTATGGAAAACAAAACATATAATATAGCTTTAAAAAGACCACGCCCAAATAAGATCCAACGTCAAGACAAAACAGAAAATAATTACAACTACACCTAATGCAGTGTAAGGTGTGATGCGCCATCAATTGACAGGCAGCTTTAACATACCTGGAATATTCTTTTGATATTTTACTTCTCTAAAGCAAAAGCAATAATGGTACACAGTCAGACAACAGGAGGTTATCATCTCAACAAGTCAACCAAATTTTCCCAAATCTAGCTATACTGATTTAGAAGTTGTGGTGTTGGTGCCTAATCACTAGAGAGGTACAGGTTTTTCAGCAGTGAGGTGTTAATGCAGAACCAGCTCACATGATTATCATGGAGCATCATCATCAGAAGTTGGGTTAATTTGTTTGTGCAGAAAGTGTTTTGTTTTTTTGTTTTTTTTACAACAACCCATTCATACACAGCTATTCTCTATACCTCAGCGCTTTGCCTAAAATTCACACACATAAACTGGAGGTAATTTACACGATTATGACCAGATTAGGACAACACTGATCAATCAGCGTCAAACCAAAATTCTTTCATCTTGGACAATGTGTCGTTACGGATGAAAACCGATGCTGGAACTGGAACCCCTCCTGACAGATTAAGTATGTCGTTGATGATGGGCCCCTGACTTCTGTGAAGCTGACCAGTGTAAATAAGACATTGGTCAATGCTTTATTTTGTTTTTGTTAGTTTTCAACTTCTCTTCAAAACACAACCGTAACTGATAAAATGGAGGAATGATGAAGGTAGGTGTAACTACCTTCAAGTGAGCTCGTATCATTCAGGAAACTGCTAGCTAGCTTCCTGATGAATCATTCAGGTCTCTCAGTCATGAAAACGTACGATTTCTACCTCTATAATCACCTAATCTGACAAAGTGACAAACAAACAAGATAAAAATATTGTGCAGTCTGGGCCTGGAAACCCTGCACATGACAATCCATGGGAGTCTACAAAAGATGGTGTCATTTTTCAAGAAGACAGTTTTCAGTTTTCAAATCAATAGTCCATGGTTTTATATACATTAGTTATTTACTGATAACCTGCTGCCGTGCAGCCGTGATGTGCTGCACATTTTAGCCAGGGTTAAATCTTGCTCTGGCAGTTGGCGGACCAGTAAAGACATCTAGCCTACAATATATTCTGGTACAGCTACATGGGGAGATATTTTTTTTCTTTCCTGAGCAAAGGACAATATCCTCTTGTCATCTTTAGTCTGGCCACAATAAAATTTGACAGTGTTTCTAAAAAACAAAACAAAAGGGAGTTACTGTGAATCGATGAAGTGACCTCTATCTGTAATAAGGTGATGCAAACATTTTTGCTCTCTTCGGGAGTAATCAATTTCTGTTAAAATCCATAATATAAATACACACATCCCCAGGCACAGAGCAAAGGAGAGACAGTGACCGAGAGAAAGAAACAGACATAAGCACTGAAATAGTGTCTGCGCTCCTCTGCTTGAGCTACTGTTATCCCTCTATCTCTTCATGATGCCACTGTAGTTGCCTGAAGACATCTTTTGCTTGTGTGGGCTAAACAGCAGCACAGCTCATTTTCTGAATACACACAATTTAAGTAGCAACAATGAGGAGGGCAGAGACGGATACAAGCAAGGTTAGGTAAAACATTACTGAGGGTAGGGCAGAAGGCTAGCAACACAAGTAGTTAGAATATGACTTCTAAAACTGTGCAAAACCAACCTGGACATAATTGCTCACACTGATAGAATTTCTTTAGTGCGAATGGAGCATGGGTGTAATGAGATACGAAGGTTGGAACCACAAGGGGATTCTTCATTCAAGAATGTCAGACTCTTTTGTGCCAAGCAATAGGCCGAGTTTAATAGATGTCTCAATTTCTATTACATACAGTAACAACCAATGCGGCGAGGAGGCGGTGGGAGGTTAGGGCAGAAGTCTTTCCAAAAGGCTCTGAGGAGCATGATGAATTTCTTTTGAGGTGTGAAGCAATGTGGGACATGAAATGAATGGAACTTTTTGTGTTGTCTGACCTATTGATATAGATATAAATTTCATTAAACCTAATTAGCATTTGTCGTTCCTGAAGAAAGTGAAAAATGTGGGGTGGGGGGGGGTGATAAGCAGCACGTGAACGCAGAGAGATGGAAAAGTGGATCGCTCAGAAGCCTGTTCATGGGAAATTGTTTTTCGCTCAGAACAGGAAAGCTGGCAGGAAGCTGTCGATGCAGACACCTCCCAGGAGCTTCTACAGAAGATTCACCGAAGGGACTAAAACCTTTTAATCAAAATATTACTCTGCAAATAACAAGTCTTTAAAAACACAAGGAGGATACAAAGTAACAAGTGATGGAAGTGAATTAGGCCTCTCATTGCCCGTATGGCCAGATTGTTATTAATATTTAAGCATAGGGTATATTTAAAGGCGTGACACAGTGGCAGTTTATCTGAAATGAAGAACACTGATGATGCCACTTTGCAGAGTCCCATTACCATTTAGCAGAGATTGCTTTCACTGAGTGAGCCAAACGCTTAGAGGCGGAACTGCCACTTGTGTTTACTTTACAGATGCTGTTATGGTCTTACTGTGAAGAGCACTGTCCTCGCAAAAAAACCTTTTCCCCATCCCTGCACGTACACCCGCTTGCCAGCACACATTCAGCAAATCGTGACATCATGGAATTCTCCAGCAATGCGTGATGATGCCATTCTGATACTATTGACCCTTGTAATCAAGGCCTCGCTGCTTTTCACGAACACTCCTCTTTCATCAAATGTCGTTCTCTCTCTCTCTCTCTCTCTCTCTCTCTCTCTGTGTCACACACTCACACACTGGCAGAAAAATTAGAGCTGTGAGGTGCCCAAAGTGTAGCAGCGCAGTTCAATTGCATACAGAATCTGTTCTCAACATCCAGGCTTCATTTAATTGCTTACTTGCACCATAATTGGGTATATAATCAAACGATAAACTGAACACAGCACAGCGTCTTCATAACTTCGGAATATCCTTTCATCAGTGGCTTTGGGCAGTGATTAGCATAGATGAGAAAGCTCAACTGACGGCCGTAACCGCTGCTTATTTACGTCTTTGTTGGGAGTTATTCACCTCATTGATTTGTGTTAGTCTTTCATGTTAGGTCTTCCAAAGAAACACCTGAGGAAGGGTAGAAAAAGGTCATGATCTCAAATTAGCGCAGATGAAAAAGGCTGACCATAACAAGTCATAACAAATACAGGCTCTCAGAGCTCTAGGAGACTGTGGACTTGCTCTAACTGCAGTTGAGTAGGGGCCCTGCTCAGTGCTCAGATGAGATTTACGAGCTGGACCACCCAAACTCCAGCTGCTTTGATTCAGCTCTGTTGCTGATCTTGCTGCACACAGCTCAGTACAGACTTGGTTGCTCCTTGGCTTCACTTCTGTCATCACTGATGCTATACTACTAAACTGCCACATCTCAACACCGCATGGCGTAAATGAACTGAGAGAAAATATTTAAGATGCTAATTAACTGGGGAATGGTGCAGACCTTGGTCACTGCAGTTTTGTTGTGTCATTAGTAGAAAACATACTGTGAAAACACTGAAAGCACACGTCAGCACTGTTTCAACATTAAGCAGCTCTGCCAGACCTGTGTCCAACCGAAGTGCTTTCAAGTACCTACAGGGCTTTTGATAATGCACGAATGTAAAGACACTTACAGGTTCTAATGGAGTTTTAGATCTCTAGTAGTGATGTGAAGGTGTTCTTTTGAAAGCGGGTTGCCATTTCCTTTATCTCATGCAGGTGTGCGAGGTGTGCACACGGGTGACATAAAACAGAGGCCTGACAATGGTGTCACGGAAACAAAGAAGAGCACTAAAAGCTAGTAATCACAGATGTGAACAGTGCCGGGTATTAAAACGCATCTGACATATTTGTTTGGTCTAAGAAGAAAAAAGAATACTTTGCTGTGTATTACCAGAGTAAATATGACTTTTGATGTGTGCATCTCATGATGATTGCGGTTCACAAAAGACATAATTGTTTGTACTTAAAGTTATTTGTCATTCACATCCAATGGGAGATGTCAGACTTAAATGCAAAGCGATGTTTATCACCAAATATGTGGTCCGCGTCTATCGTAAGCGTTAGATTCGACACTTAGTCACTTTAAACCTTGGTCAACAACGTACATGTGACTATAAGCTTGTACTCTGGCCTACACTTGGAACTGAAAAGACTTTGCTTTTCTGTTTAGTTTCCCTCTCCCCCTCTCTGAATTTTCCTTTTAACTCTGCCTCTTTACAGAAGGGGAGCTCATTTCAATCTCAAAGCTGACATCTGTGGATGCAATGCAAGCTCTAAATGAGTGGATTTAATCCTGTGCAACAAGGATAGAGCACAGGAAGTATACACACAAGAAGCTGGGAGAGAGAAGAGGAGCAAGCTGAAAAAGAAAGAAGCGAGAGAGAGAGAGAGAGAGAGAGAGTGAAAGAGCAACACAAAAAAGAGAGAAAGGATTCTGTGACCTCCGCTCATATCTTTTCCATCTGCAGCAGCCTCACTGTTAGCTCATCCAGGAGAGAAGAGGACAGAAGACGGAAGGGACAGAGCAGCTTAGCAGATAGGCATTAGACATGTTTATTCATGCAGTGAAGCAGCTGAACTATTGGAGAGGGCTTCAAAGCAGAGGATGGCTCCACGTCCTGCATGGCCTTCTCCTCTGGCTAGGTTTTCTGTATCTGGCCTTTGAGTAAGGGGCTGATCAATCCCCCAGCAGGCTGCCAGGCACTGGACCCCCCATTACCAAGAGGCTGCTCTTTGAACAAACCCTGCCAGGGGTCACTCTCCCTACGCTTCATCATCTTAAAGGTCAGACACAACAAATGGCATGGAAGACAGTTCTGTCCCTGGCTATAAACCCATAACTGACCACTAACAGTGTCTGCAGTGTCAGGACAGCAGGCAAACTGGGCTGTCACTTTCACAGCTGAGTGGAAAATGTGTCTTTTCCATCCCTAAGACTGCGTACACTTTAGGAAAATTACCAAAATTTGAGCAAATACAAATCGGCACGCAAGATCTTCAACTCGTGCAAATATTCCCAAGAGGGTGCAACAAGATCACCATAATAATCAGATAAAAGCTGGCATTAAAATAATGTCTGAGTCTCATATTACTGCTCGGGGTGAACAAACAAATGCAGGCATGTGGGAAACAAGTAAAGAGAGAAAACCAAACCCTTTGTGGTAAAGGATAATTAAAATGGCAGCACTATGTACATTTCGGAAGCAGCACTATAACATACACCTTTAACTTATTTTGTTTAAATTTCACTCACATTCGTTCAGTGTTTATGTACTTATTGACATTTTTGTTTGTATTAAGTTGTTACAAAATAAATGTCCATTACAAAATGCAGTGGCTACAGATGAATGATTACCTATAAACTTTCACTATGTAATTCTCTCCGCTTCTGTATTTGCAACCAAAAAACTAAGCAAGTGCAATTGTTTTTCCCCCGTAGCCACCTTAGTCTTCCCTAGGCAGCTGAAATAGTGGACTGTGGAAAAATCGGAGTAACTGTGAAAATTCTGCTTGGCAATAGAGAAGGAGCAGCCTTGTCAGAGTTGCAAACAAAACAGAGAGAGATTGACAGAAACTGAAGGAAAAATAAGAATGAAGCTTAGATGGAGAAAGCTCCTGGACTTGGGATTCAATTCAATTCAATTCAATTCAATTCACTTGAATTTTATTTATATAGTGCCAAATCACAACAGCAGTCACCTCAAGGTGCTTTATATTGTAAGGTAAAGACCCTACAATAATACCCCCAACAATCAGACGACCTCCTATGAGCAAGTGCTTGGTGACAGTGGGAAGGAAAAACTCCCTTTAAACAGGAAGAAACCTACATCACAACCAGGCTCAGGGAGGGGCAGCCATCTGCCACGACTGGTGGGTAGGTGAGTGGAGGGAGACAAGACAAAAACAAGTCTTATAGTGCAATAGTTCAAAAACAGCATTAAGTTGGTATTAATTCGAACAAAACCTCCTTCTCCTTCTCACTCTTTTAAAAGCTGACGTTTCAAAATAGAAAGGGATCAAGTCTTTGCATCTGCTTCACAATAAAAGCTTTCTATGGAAGGGACATGTAAGGGATAACACACACTGACATACTGGAAGTCTTCTAACTCAGCAAAGACAGCAGATCAAGCAGGCTTTTTTTCTAAAAAAAAAAAAAGAAGAAGAAAAAAAAGAAAAGTGAAATGTCCCCTTATAAAGCACGGGAAATTACAAATAAAGGCTTGTCTCCTCTAATAATAGCCTGCCCTCTCTGCGGTTGAGCTAAATCAGCCAACAATTTAACATTTATGATACATAATTAAGGCAGGGCCACTCTCTGTTTTCTAGTTGTGGTGCATCATGGCTTTTTATTTTTGCTTTAAGCCTAACATGAAATATTGCATAAAATGTATTTGGGCCAATTTTTCTCCTCCGTCCACAAACGCTACGTAGTGGGCTTTTAGACACTTTCTTTTGTAGAGGAAATTGAGTGGAATTCAAATGAGAAGTGGCAGATGCAAATCTTGTAATGTTATTATTTATGCCACCCCATTCCCACTCAAAAAAAAAAGAAAAAGGAAAAGAACAAACAACAAAAAACAAATCAATCAACCTTCACTGCATCTTCTCTTTATCAATCAATAGAGAGGAAAAAAAGGTATTTATGCTTTTAAAAGGAATTGTGGTATAGGCATTTGGAATTCTTGTGCCAATTTTAAATCAAGGCAAACCCCCCCACTACTATTAGTATTATTATTAATAGGATTGAATGCCATTGGCAAGTGCAAAGACAGAATTGCATATGCAGGGTTTAATGACAAAATACTGAAAATTACTGACATTAAAAAAGAATTTCCTACAGGCACACACGTGAACCACTAAACCACTTTAAAAACATTTCAAAAAGCACATAATGAATCCAAGCCAAGCTGCAGCTAAAGAAGTAAATTTACTTCAGTCGTGATCTGGACTTGCACCTGCACCTTTTCAGAGAAGTCTGTTTGCTTAAAATGACAGCTTTTTTAATTTGATGACATGATTGTGCACACCTGAGCTCTGCCACTCATGAGCCGAGATCAGGTGTGCACTGAACAGTTTGCATACTTAAAGCACAAAGCAAGCTGCTGAATTAAAATGTAAGTATCTGTGCAAGCAAATGTTGAACTATGCTAGATTGATTTGATGAGCTCACCAAAACCCCACAAACCAACACCAATTCACCCAAACAGAAAGGGAGATGTCACACAATGCAAAAACCGCCTAACACTGTACAAGTCCCGTCATCCTGTGATAATACCTCTGGGCACAGATATGGGACTTCTGCAGGGGAAGGGGCTGTTCCAATATGACTGTGAACACTCAGTCGTATTTCGATCCGTGCACTTTGGCCATCAGGTCAACTTGGGTCGCACGCATCAAAGTGATAGCACAAGTCAAAAGGAAACAAGTTTTCCTGGATCTGTGTTATTCACTTGTGCGGCCACAATAACAGGGAGTCTAATCAGCCAAAAAACAAAAAAATAAAAATAAAAAAACGTAAAATATCTCCTGGTACATGGTACACCATGTGGTGTTTAGGTGTTCGTGCATACACACTCGTTGTAAGTTATTCTGGCTGATTACATCTCTGATTAGGCTGAAGTTAGGTGGAGCTATGCAGAGAATAACGCGTGGTCACGAAACAGCGGTTACAAGAATCACAAATGTATTAAGCTGCAGTAACAGGTGCAACAAAACTAACTGAATAATCAGTGAGACGCCAAGCAATACGTACTCACACACAGTCCTCAGAAGAGGTTTAATCTAGCAAAATAATTCACAGCTGACATTTTGTCTTGTCACAGCAGGACAATCACAAGGAGCAGCGAATAATTAACAATGGCCTCGGCTCCACTGAAGCACATGCGTGCCAGGATCTTGGACCTAAAAAACCCTTAAAGGGAATGCAGCCATTATTAAATTCTTATTTTTCTTCCATGTGTGCCTTTACTGCTTCGAAATGATGAACCAAATAAACTAGCAGCTGCTTTTTGAGAATGGCAGGGCTGATATCAGTGTACTGTGGCGCAATTGATTTCCCATTGTGAAATGAAAAATGAACAGTGGGGGGAAATTCTTAAAGGATTTTAATAACATGCCACCATTTACTTAATAGTAGGTAGACAGAGCCCTTAATGCTGTTGGGCACCTTGCTTTGTGATTCATTTGGCCACAGGATTAGTCTACTGTTCGCACATTAGTCGGTGAAGTGTTACACAGGATGTGTGATCATTTTGAGTCAGTTCGTGATGGAGTTGGAGAATGTTCGTACTACAATGAAAGAACAACTTCTACAGTCAATAGTAAACTGATTTCTACAATTTTCCTGTGCTTTCAATGTATTTCTAAACCACAGACATTCTAGCTTGTGGAAACTAAAACCTCGACTATATATGTGTGTGTGTGTGTGTGTGTGTGTGTGTGTGTGTGTGTGGTGGGGGGGCAGTGCCAAAAAGGTCCACCATCATTTGACATCATAAAAAGACACACTTTATACAGTGTAAAATAC
>VUQG01007957.1:27584-45258 GCA_015106755.1 Etia nguti
GACTAGGTTTCGTAGGTTGTTGGACACAGAAGAACCTGTGATATGGATCCTTTGAAGCGGCATTTCAAAAAAAAAAAAAAAAAGAGAGAAAAGTGAACTCTCCAGAAATAGTAGATGAATATAAAATAAAAAACATCAGTTCTCTTTGGAGGAGAATCTCCCTGGCAGGTAGGCAGAGCAGAGAGAAGCAAAGGTGAGAAAGAGAATGAGCGGGAAACAAAGAAGGAGAAGCACAAGGGAATGAGCAGAAGAAGAAAAAAATGTGTGAAGTGACAGAGGCGAGAACGAGTAAGCCAGAGTAAGATGACGGAGATAAAGTGAGATAAGAGCCTTTGATGCAACTGCTCTTCAACAGTGGCGGTTCGGAAGAAGGTATGCATGCGCGGGTGTACGTGTGCATATGCACATGCGTGCACGTGAGCGTACGCTATGAGGTGTCAAGCGATTGAGCCAACTCGTGTCAAACGCCTCACCAACTCCTACTTAAAACATCTAAGATCTTCCCAAACATCTGAATACATCAAATTAACATAAATTCAAAATGCAGCTCTGTCTGTTTAAAAATTGCATTCATGCACAGCCAAAGCGTATTCTCAGTTACATTTTGAGGAAAATCTGTTTCCTTTCCAACAAAAGCAATCAATTCCAGTGTGGCACACACTTATTCTTTTCTTCCTTTTATACATATTTTACTCATAGTACCTATGTTTAAGTTTGTTACTTTTGAAAGTATGTTTTAAAAAAGGGGAAAAAAAGAGTCTTAGTGTCTCGACCCTTCTCATACATAATTAGTTACTTAAAAAGGAGTGAAACAGAAGTGGATTACAAACCAAATGGCAGCATCTGAGGTTGAAAACCACACTTCCTGGAGTGGCCAGTTGAGGCCGGCTCCAAACCCCATAGTTTCGCATGTTAAAATGAACCACATTTAAAAGCATTTTTAAAGCCTGACATATAAAGTTTTCAGACTCTGTGGATTGCTTTACACTTTTAACAACTATATATCTAGTGAATTATGTCAAGTTGTTTTGATTTTTTTAAGACTTGGAGTTTGACAAAAATGACAATGGGTGAGAGGCACAGTACTCGAAACAATCTATCAACCTTACTAATTAGTTAGCACTAAATAATAGGTATGTGTGCCTCTGTGTTGTGCCCATACAGTTTAAGATAAACACAATAGCAGTCAAGAGTGCTGCGGGCCACTTAAAAACCAGAAAATCCCACAGGGCTCAATCTTTAATCTTGACTCTATTTAAAATACAAAAGAAAGCGATTTCCTTTTTCATTCAAAAAACATTCCTCCACAAATGGCGAGGAAGGATGGCGGTTGAACTATAAAATGACATAGGTGCTTAGCAACCTTGATCTATATAAGAGTATAACCAGAATGAAACCAGTTGGCAACGATTGGAGTTTGCCAACCACTGTTGCCAGTCTGTCTCAGAGTGATTGGAGTCAGTTGGACCGTGATTACTTGGAGAGTTGATGGTCACAACTATATGCAGTCACTCTCCAGCAGGAAAAAAAAAATCAGTGCCATCACTGAGAAACCACAGATTTTTTTCTAGTCATACAGAGGTTAGTGTTGGAGTTTTACTCTTGTGTGATTGACTCTTTAGTCATGTAGCTTGCTAAACAGCATGCTAGCACTTGCTGATAACTGACACTCCATCATGTCATCCAAATATAGTAATTACTGGCGCCTGAACATCAAAATGGTGGTGCACAAAACACTACTGCATAAACTTAAAGATGCAGAAACCAGTTTTTTTTACATCTCTATATATCATGCAAAATTTCAGAGAATACCAAAATGCTGACACATATACTCTAAGGAAAAATAGAGATGAGCTTTATTCTGAAAAACAATAAAGTGGGTACATTTAAAACATCAGGAAAATGAAAAAAAAAGCAGCAAGTAAAAACAGTAAGAGACATGAGAAAACTAACCTTCAAAGTAAAACAGGAAGTAGCAAAAGGACTGGCACACATACATACAAATGGAAATACAGCAGACAAGTAGACATGGGGACTCTGCAAACACCAAGGAGTAAATCAAACTCATATATCAACATATAATAACATATATCAAGGATCGTGATGTTACAGCAGTCTTTTATATACAGTCAGCATTGCAAACATATTTTTGATATGGCACAAACAAACGCAATCAGGCAGAAAATATGCTTACCACAAAAATTTCAGGTATGAAATATATGCGCTCCACTTATAATGCTTTACGCACACCTAGATATCTATCAAACTGTAAAGTGCATTGTGTTGATGTGGCGATTTACATGTATACACATACTTTAGTCACAGCAGGTACACAGCGAAGGTACAGTATGTCAGTGGGTTGAATTGCTTGACACCTCAGAGTATCTCATAAAGTTCATGAAACATGAAAGGCAGGATTGATGATGAGGGAGGTGCTCGTTTGTAGTACTGAACAACTGGTTCCCACATGATCCAGTTACACAAACAGACCGAAAAACAAGCACCGACACAAAAGCAGACAGTAAAGCTGCCTTTACAGGTATCAAGAAACACTCAGGGCCTACAAGATATTTAAGGCTCTCCTCTAGACAGAATCCCTCCCAGAGCACGCTGACAGAGGAGCACAGCGAACCTCCTTTTTCAAACACTGTCTTCATTCGCCCTACTCTTACAGCATGCTTGTACAGTATCAAAGCCAGGACACACGCTGCTGTGTGAAGTGCCATCAGCGTACACAGCGACGCACAACTTCTCCTCCTCGCAGACGCTCGCGTTCTCTTTGTGTCTCTCTATCTGTCTCGCACACGCACACACCTTTGAGAGAACAGAGTGGGGCGCAGAGAGGGGCTGGCAGTGGCGATGAAAGACAGTGATGAAGGTGAGGCGGTAAAACACAGCGTAGACGTCATCTATCTACTGATAGAGAGAACACATCACACGGATACACTCCCTTTTAAGTTCAGTCTCTTTCAGCATCTGTCCAATATAGATCAAGCCCGAAAGGCGCACATTTACACCGCCATGTGATGTGTACACGAACGAACATGTAAACAAACACAGAGAAACGCTTTTCCCCTCCATATCTCTCGAAATATGAAAAAGGCAACTGGGAGAAAGACTTCTTAAGCCCGTCATCATCCCAAACGGAGCTGCTGAAGAGCTAACAGGTCAAAGGCCATGCAGCAGTGACTTTTACCAAAAAGCCAAAGAGTAAAAAATAAATAAATAAAATCCACAGAGTCACAAATTCACATTTAGTTCAAATCATTGTGGGCTGTGCGATGTGAGGTGTAGCATTTGCCTGCATGTGCATAAATGAGTGTGTAGTGGACAATGTCACACAAAGAGTGTGTGGGCCTGCTCTCTGTGGGACTATACAGCAGGGCAAGGCACATAATACAGAGAATGGGCAGCCACCCATTTTACAAGGCATTGCAGCACATACACACTACCTTGCATAAAAAAAGAAAAAAAAAACACACACACACACACACACACACACACACACACAGCTCACCTACACAGAGGCGCACAGTTAAACACACAAAGACAGACTTGGAACCTGTCAAGTGCGAACAAACTGATGACAAGACGGCGACAGATGGATTCACTGAGGAGAGACGAGCTACGCATTCAACTCAATTAGCAACGTGCTGCTGCATGACGCCGATGGGATATGGAATCTTACCATGACTGGCAACCTGTCAATCGAGCAACAGAGCCACAAAACAAGCATCATGCAAGACGCGATGAATTGAATTAAATAAACCAATAAATAAATTAATCAATCTATGAATAAATGGTTTAAACCCATCGAGTGGCGGCTCTGCATCAAAAAGCAGGGCGTAATGTGACCGAGGAGCCTAAATATCCCCCTGACGTGCACGCACACAAAGAAGAAACTGGCAACGGAGAACGAAGAGGAGGAAGAGAAGGAGGAGGAGGATGCAGCGGGGAGAGACAGAAAAGACAGGAGAGAGAGAGAGAGAGAAAGAAAGAACAATGGCTGCCTCCCCCTCTTTTCCCTCTTGCTCCGTCTCTCTACCTGTGTGAACATTTGCAGGCGCTGTTCATACATTATTCTGCCATGGTACCTAATGAGCCAGGCATCTCCACCCTGACACTTACGCTTGACTAGGCAACCCTTATAACAGGGTGGAGGCGCACACACAGACACACACACACTTACACTTACACTCTCGCACACACACACACAGATGCGCAACAGCATCGCAGGTCATCGCAGCAGCTGTGTGATGTGGGATGATAAATACATCTCTCATCGCTTTAGTCATGTAAAGGATCTTGCCATTATCGAAAGGCGTCTTTATCGTCTGCCACAAGTAATGGTCATAAAATGGCTTAAGTGTGTTTCTGTGTCATTTTCGGGCCTGTCAAGCTCCCAGCTCTCGCAAACACGCGGAGCAGCGTGAAGGCTGCTGATTAATATGGGGACAGACGCCATGTGCTCCTTCTGATTTGTTTGTTATTAAAGATGCTTCATTGTTCATGACGGCAGACAAAATTGCTCTTTTTGCGGCATTTTACTGCTCTGCACAAAAAAGAAGAGGGGAAAAAAAAAGCAGGAGCACATCGGCGAGTCTATCTTGTCTGGGGAAAAAAATAAAAAAAAATTTAAAAAACGAGTCAGTGGCAGGATGTATCCCGCAGTGCTATGATTGTCTTGGCTGCCTCTGTATAAAAAGCGCTTCCACTTCAAAAAAAAAAAAAAAGACTCCTACAACTGTTTAAGTGGTAAACCAGCAGGGCTGTGGGAGGCCAATCAGCAGCGTGGGGGGCCAATGTGGTAAAAAAGTTGGTCAAATACACATTAAATGTCACAACAGCGTGCAAGTGAAGGTGTGGGGGGCAGGGCTTTGAAATGGGGGATGGCTGGCATGTTTGTTAAACACTTAAAATGACATAAGACACTCAGTTTGACCCTCAAAGTGCAAAAAGCATGAGAAGAAAATGGGGAAAAATGCAACAAAGAAACCAGAGATTGTTCCTTTTTCTTTTTTCATCTCTTTAATCTAAGATTAGATGCCTGGACTGGAGGTGATGTAATCTAATTCAGCTCGCAATCTCTTCTGTGAGAAGTGATTGCTGTGGCTCAGCAGCTGATTGTGATTTTCAATGTGGGTTGGTGTATTCTGACCACCATCACACTTGAGAGGGACAACTAAAGGAGGGAAAAAAAACTACAAAGAAGTTGTGATGAGATGTGATTGGAAGTTTACGGGTACCCTTTTGTGCTGGAATTTGATAGCTTATATTGAAGATATAGAGAAAAAATAGGGTTGACAAGGGATTTTTTTACTGTTTGTTTGACAGTGAGATACCAGCAAATTCCTTTAAATAGTGTGTCTCTAGTCTAAGTTAATATCCTATCTGTTTAAAATAACCCTTCCTTATATTATAAACATAAATATATCCATTAACTGCCAGCTAATTCTCTGGTGAAATAAAAGGAAATTACTCCTTTAGTTTCATGTAATCTCTAATTTCAAGTACAAACCTCATCATCGTCATCACTTAAATCGTTTGCAGAAAAATCGTTCAAAATAAGTTACTGCACACAACTTCTAAGGACTGCCAGTGTTTCTGCAGTGCGTCTGTGGGTGCGACTGCTTCCAAAACCATGCACATGTGATCAGCATGTTTTTAAAATTCCTGCAAAGACTCGAAGCGACATATTTTACTAACACTGCATAGCAGACACTTAGTTAATTCCCTCAAGTGGTGCGCTCAGCTGTAAGATGCCTGGGTAGGCACCAATCAGGCTGTAAATACAGGGGGACAATGCAGAGGGAGGCTACCACTTCCCTAGCCTGTCTCTGTAACAGTCTCATGAACATCAAGAGTATTCCTGCATTTCTGTGCACGTCTCTTTCTTTTTTAAACATCTTGATTTTGGTACTTTGTAACAGCCGCATATTATCCAGATTCAAGTGAAAAAGTCTGTTTAAAATGTACTTGTACTCCTGTGTGTGTCTGTGCATGCCTTACATTTTATGTCTTTGAGTGAGTGTATATGTGGGTGTGTGTGCATTTGTGTGTGAGGGGATGTAAACTCAGTATTCCAGGTCACGGTGGCTGCAATCTCACAGGAGGTTTAACCTTGGTAAATCCACTATTAGGTGTTCAGAGAATGATGATGTGAGCAGTAGATCCTCCCTGATGGTTTCACTTTCTAAGAGCATCCAGCAGGTCACAAATAGAGAAGCTGAGGGGGTATTACAAGGTCAAAGGTTGGCTAACTCTCAATATGATGACAATTCCAAGCTGGCATTTTCATTTCCTGAAGAGACTGATTCCCCATAGCAGCTGAGACTGAATATGTTTGCTTATTTTTTTGTTCAAATAAGTTCTTCTCGGCTTTTAACACAGAGAATTTATATCACACACGCTGCAGTGGAGTCACTGTGTGCACACCGAACTCTCCTGTAGATGCACAGGGGTAAAAAAAAATAAATAAATAAATACATGTTTTCACAGTCTATACAGCTTTAAAATACATGCAAACAATCAGAGCATGCCTCTCAACCAGAATTGTGTTGTTCTGCACTTTTTTTCCCCCAACGCTTTTATTTTGCCCTTCAAATGTCTTCAGAGGTGCGGCCGCGCAACTAACCAGTGGGAGTAGCTGATGTTTTAATGGCACATGGTTTGTCTCCTGGTGGTGAGATAAACATGGGGAAGAGATTAAAACCCCAGGCTTTCTCTCACAATCTCCTGCCTTCATCCTTCTTCCTCTTGCAGTGGCCATGCAGGGCCGGCAGTGCGGACTTTAACTTAAAACCAAACCCATCGGGTCTGTGAAGCACTGTGAAGCCTAAAACACATAAATGACTACAGTGAAATAGGTAGAAGGGTGGATGTTAGCAATAATCAGCAGAAAACAAGTACGTAACAGCAAGAGAAAGATTCTCTACCATTTAATCACCATCCTCTTAGGCACGTCATATTGTGCTTGTTGCGAATCACTGGCAGAAATATACACAACTACTGTGCGACTGTACTGTGATTCACGGTGCTCATTTCAAGGTGAGTGTGTTGGGTCTCTGATGTCAGGATGTGGATCACAACAAAGAGCTTTAAGAGGAAGCAGCGGGGCCAGAGGCCAGGCTCCATACTTTATACTGCTCCTCCCTAGTGAGACACAGGTTGGCCATAAAGCCTGCTCGCCTAGGAGCTGATGAGCTGGAGCAGTTATTAAGAGTGGCTAAACACATCATTTCCTTTGTCACTGTGATTAGGCCAAGGCGAGGGGCCCTCCGGTGGAGGTAGACCCAGAGTGTATGATTAGCTCTGCCATTTAAATGACATTCACACTAATCGCTAATATCAGGTCTGTCAAGGTGAGAGAATGCAACAAGGAATCTGTCTGCTCATGTTGGAAGGCTGAAGCAATGCAGGGGGAAAAAAATAAAATAAAGTGCAGGAATATCTGACTCCACTTGATGTGAAGCTCAGTGTCAATCAGTGAAATCAGGCACAGCTGCTGATTGCTCTGCTCTGCATCTGAGCCGCTATACAGTTGTCACGGCACAGAGCTGCGATTTGTAAACACCACGACGTCTGTGGAGGCAGCCACGAGCTAGCTGTTTAAAAGGAGGGGGGAACGCTGGCCATCCCAACCACCTGACCCTTGTTAACTTGGAAGTCAGTTATTTTAGTTGAGTCTAAATAGGTTTTATTGTATAAAAAAAAAAAGAAGAAAAGTAAAGAAGAAGAAAAAAGAGCATTGGACAATTTGTTTGCAAAGCAATTTAATAAGAAATTAAAGAACTGGTTACCTCTCCTTTGTTGGCAAAAATGAATGTCTGAATTCTTCGCAGAAGCGCCATCTTTAAAACTTAAATGACCCCGCTCCCTCTCTTGCCTGAACAAAAGAAGGCATTATCAGCCCTCACTCTCAGCAGTGCTAGATCCATTTGGTAAACAGCCTGTGTCATACAGTAGTAATCAGAGGGTATTTTTGAGGGATTTGCAGGCTGGCCAGGAGGTATCCGCTGGAGTGATCTCTAATTGCTAGAAGCAGAGGCCTAGACTGCCTGGCGCTCTTTTGAAGCCATCGGCAGCAGCTTCCAGCCTGAGGAGCCAGCAGGGGGAGGCTTCCCACTGAGCCGCTGAGCTACTCTCCTTTTTCTTTATTTACTTCTCTCTTTCGCCCTCACCGTGCCTTTATTCTACTTTTCCTGCTTTTCTTGTCCTCGGTCCCCCTTTCTTTCCACCCTCTTCTTCTCCTTCCCATTTCTTCTCTAACTGTACTTGTTCCCTTTCCCCACTCCCCTTTCCCCCCCTCCTCTCCCACTCAGTCAATGAGCCAGCAATCACTTTGCAGACAGACATCCTCTGCTCAGTCGGCCATGTTCAATCCCTAGCACCGGTGGCTGATGAGGCATTGTGGTGACGTCAAGCGCTGGGGCTTTTCAGTGAGCTACAGTTAACCTGTGGAGGCGCAGCTCTGCTTCCCAGGTTACAGGACTCTAACTGGCAGGCTTTGTATAAAATAATTAATGTAATGTGCCAAAGAGATGAAAGATAATGAGGCCAATTATTTTTTTCTTCTCACCAAGTGAGGTGGGAGAGGCAAATTTATGTCAAATTGTTGGTGTATAATGACACCTAATACCACTCAAGCTTTTGTTATATATGAGCTTCTGTATCCTGGGGCAAAGACTTTTGCTCTACAAAGCGCAGGTTTGAAACTGCGCCAAGCAGACACACAAAAAAGCCCGACACAACCACTAAATAATAATACGATGCTTCGAATGTTGGACCGTCTCGGGCATTCTCTCTATATTGTTTATGCGGGAGCTGCAAAACTCACCTATAAAAGGTACAAAGACACACAAATTGAAAAAAAAAAAAGGAGAAGAAGGTGCACGCTGTCATCCACACACAGTCTCACTGAGACACAACCAGTTTTTTGTTTGTTTGGAAGGCAGCTCGCTCAGTGTGACATTGACTCCTCAGTGCCAATTCCACACTGGGAGCTGCACTTGCTAGCTTTGCTGCCAATCCAGGTAAAGAGATTACAGACACACACAATGCAGCCTTCTGTTCGTCTGCCAAGAAGAAAACCAGCCCTTTAAGCCCATAGAAAAAAGGGGGCTATACATAAATTCACACAGCATTGGCCCTTTCCACATACAAAAACCAAGAATCCCCTTCTTCTCCAGGAACATGGCTTCTAATACGCACCTCGCTCACTGTGGCTCTGTCATACAAAGCAGCCTTGTGACTAAAACAATCCAGCCTTCCATTTCTTTATCCTGGTCCCCAACACTGTTGCACATTACTATTACTTGCATCATACAAATAAAGAAGGAATTTGGCTTACAATCAGTCACACAGTCATTATAAAGCTACACTAATGGGTGCTGTCTGGTTCCAAACTATTGTAAAACAATATGAAAGAAAGTTACACTAGGATTTCATCATCTTTCTTAGTGATGTAATTAAAAAGGTGAGGGAGAATGCATGTTTCACCCAAAATAGATATGGTGTCACCTGTGAATATTTTAACTCAGAGGTATTATCTAAAGACTTGCTGGAGAACAAAAACTTGACGATAGCTGCTTGGCTGACGCTGCTTTTTTAGCAGTTGAGATGTTGCACACAGGAAACAAACTCACTGTGACCCAATTAATGAACTACTTATAATTGTAAGAGTCTAATTGGGGACCAAGCAGCGAAGCCTCAAAGGCACCTAGCACTTCTTCCTTTTTTAATGCATCTTCTTCGTCAATCATTTTCTTTACCTTTCAGCTCCCAGAACTAAAAGATAAAAAATCTGAAATTTGGAATACTGATTAGAGACAGCTCCATGTTCTTTTTCATCAATTTATGACTTCTAGGCTGGACTATTGTAATTCATTACTATCAGGCTATCCTAAAAACCTCCTGAAAAGCCTTGAGTTGAGTCCAAAATTTTGCAGCCAGCATGCTAACAGGAACTAGAAATAGAGAGCATATTTCTCCCTTACTGGTTCCTCCTTCTTGAATAATGAGGCCCCATTTTATCTTAAAGACCTTATAGTGCCTGATCAGCCTGCAGTCATAGAGCACTTCTCTCTCAAACTTACTTGTGGTTCACAGGGCATTTAAAAGTAAAATGGGAGACAGAGCCTTCAGCTTTCAGGCCCCTCTTCTGTGGAACCAGCTCCCAGATTGGATTTTGGAGACAGAAACTCTCACTACTTTTAAGATTAGACTTAAAAATGTTAGCTAAAGTGACCCTAAACCCTCTCATAGTTGCACTGCAATAGCCCTAACCTGCTGGGGGGGATTCCCACGATGCACTGTTTTCACTCACTATGTGTTTACTTTAAGTTAGCATTTAAGTTTGACACCAAGTGCTTGCTCATAAGGTGGCTCATTGTTGGGCTTTGCTGGGGTCATTATGACCCAATATAGAATAACTGAAGTAATCACAGGACCGGCCAGCCCAAAGTTCCAGTCTCTCCATAGTGTCCTAGGTATGCCTTGGGGCAGTTTGGTCATGCCTGAAATGGACACCTCACCTAGGAAGTGTCCAGCAGGCACTGTGGTCAGATGATGGTGCCACTTCAGCTGGCTCCTTTCAGTGAAGTGTCTCCATTCTAAGCCCCTCCCAAATGACTAAAGCTCAGCTATGTAGGAAACTAATTTCCACTGCTTGTATCTTATTCTTTCAGTTACTAACCAGAGCTGATAACCATGGGTGAGCGTAGGAACATAGATCGACCTGTAAATCGGCAGCTTTACACTACTTTGATGCTCAGCGTTCTCTTCACTACAACTGATCGGTACAGCATATTCAATCTGTCTGTCTGTCATTCTCTTGCTCCACTCTCTCCTCACTTACTTAAACCCCTCCACTTGGAGCAGTAACTGACCTGGAGAGGGCACTCCATCCTTCTCTGGCTGAGAACCATTGGCTAAGACTTTGAGGTGCTAATTCTTATTCGCACTCAGCTGCAAAGGACCCCAGTGCAAGCTCTCAGTCACTGCCTGATGAGGCCAACAAAACCACATATCTGCAAAAAGCAGAGACAAGATCCTGAGTCCAGTGAATCCGACACCAGCCACCCCTTTGCTGGACCTAGAAATTCTGTCCATAAAAATGAAGACCAGAATCTTTGACAAAAGGCAGCCCTGGTGGAGACCAACACCCACCTGGGACAAGACTGACTCTTTGTTGACAATATGAACTAAGCTCTCACCATGTTTATACAGGGACTGGAAACAACTGAAACCAAATAAATCTAAGCACACAAATGTGCCTTATTCTATGCTCACGGCATTCTGGCATATGACAGGAGGAGCAAACAGTTGCTACCTTCCTGTACCTGTTTCGGGACTAAAGACAATACCTTACTCAAGGAGATTTTCAAGACAAGAACTGGACAGACACATCAGCAGGTGGAATTTTCCCCACTCCCAGGAGGGTCACTGTTGCTTGGATTAGCATTTGCAATGTAACAGTGTGTGTGGCATGACCAGGACCATTATATAGGCAGAACCACAGTGAAACACTATCTGATTATTTACAAAAATAGAAGACTAGCACAAAGACTGCTGATCATCTTACAAATTACAGATGCATTTTCTATTCTTTGCTCCCATATGCTCGCTTATTTGGAAGAAGAGCCGTTAGTAAACCAACTATGGACATCCTGCTACAGTAAAATCTGCTTGGTGTGAGGTTGCTGCAAGGAGTGAAGCACTCTGCAATTAGGTTTAGAAAAGGGCTCCAAAAATAAACATTCAAATTTCTGAGGTGAAGTTAACTCAGTTCGCTTTATTTACATCCTCATTTTTTAAGCACTGCTGCATTTCCAGTCTTTAGGATTATCATTAATTAATTTTATGTCTGTCACAGACTCTGAAAGCTTTAATAAAGACAAAGGTTAAAGTGGATTATCTCTTCAGCAGCATGGGAAAATATGAGTGGACAAGAGGGCGAAGAACCATGTCAACGTGACAACCATTTCGTTTTACTGTTATGACTTGCGGTCTGTTTTATTTTATTTTATTTTCAGTTCTATCCTAGTAATAAATTCAGTTTTTTCCCCATCAGGTTTTCCACATTTATAGAGCCTACAGGAAATAAGATGGTTTATGACAATGCATCTAAAACACACTTTTGTAACATCACGGCACACCAGTTCACATCACAGCAGACCGTTAAATAACATCCACCACTGCATAGTTAAATAGCTTACTGTAAATGGATTAAGATGTTCTGAGTGCAGCTGCTGCCTTTTTTAGGCTTTTTAAATCCTTTCTAACATCCTAGTGACCTTTGAGGTCAATCAAAACATTTAGTAATTTTTTTCTATGTGACCTCAGTTACTTGCTCAAGACTGTATACTGTTTACAATCAATGGATGTAAGCACCGTGAAGGTTTGTGAAGCCCCATTTTAAGGCCTCAACATTAGAATCATTGCCATCCTTGTCTCTTAAATGCCATAAATGACCATATTTGGACATGAGGGTCGCTAAGTTATTACCTAATGCTAGCAAGCTTGGTTAGCACCTATCCAGCCATAGACTGCAGACTGACTCTTGGATGACTTGACGTATTTGACACATCATACATATTATTTACCAGATAATTACAGTAAACAATGTCCAAAAGGGGTCAAAACTACAAACGCGATCAAAAGCTCCAGTTCATTGATTGGATGTGGAGCTTAGCAGACAGCTGCCTGATACAACTGTATGAGTAGGCAGCCTGTGTCCTGTCAGTCAACGCAGCCACATCCCTAACTCTGAGCCTTAATAAAGCTTTATGGGTGAGTTATTGGACGGTTGTTATAAAGGGGGAAGTTAGCTTTAGTACCAGACTGTAAAAATTCTTATCTGTGCTGCAAAGCAGGTTTTTTTTTTTTAAACACTGGCGTTTATGGGAGTTGTCTTACTTTTGAAGACAAATACAGGTGGCCACATAAGACTTTCTTTTCACTCGATTCTTGCCTCTGTGGTTCGAGCACTCCTGCAGCAAGAACAGGTCAAAGTTGAGGTTGCGTTTACAATATACATTTAACTCTGGAAGCATAAAGCAGATTTTTTAAGATTACACTCCATCTGATTCCCTACATAAAGTCAAGTCCAAAGCTAACTCTAAGTTGCCAACTGATTATGACCTTGCTTGGAAGCAGAAATGACTGCTAGTAGCTGCCGAAAAAAGCAAAAGCGTCGCGGATCAAGGCTGACACAAGTCACCTCCTCCATGATAACCTAATAGATGAGACTGCCATTCTGGATTTAACTGAAACATTGAAAACATTCAGGTAGCAAATGGTCATGATCAAAATTGGTGGAGGTGATCTTCTTTCAGAGCTTCACAAAACTTACCATACTGGTTTAAATTTTCAAACAGTTTGTTTGTTGCAGCCAATAGAAATTGGAGCAAAGCAGCCAAACAGAAATTGAGATGATATCTCAGCTACTGTATTGACACCAAGCTTGATGTTTAGATTTGGTAATTCTTCTTCAGGTCATCAAAAAAACAAATAAACAAACAACAAAAAACCCCCCATTGCTTCGCCATGGGAAGCAGCAATAATTAAAAATGCACTTTTCCTATTGGTGCTTGCAGCCAAGCTTTTATCGTGACCAGATCAAGTTGCCATGGAGACTGTGCCGTGCTGGACTGCTTGATCTGTCATCATCATCATCATCATTATCATAATCATCATCCGTGAAACTTGCAAGTATATTTTAGCATCAGAATTGCATTGCTCTAATTTCTGTTGTGCGTGTTGTTCTTGTTTTGATTTGTGTGGAGTAAGAGTGATGCTGGGAAGCTGCTCGTGAATAATATCTATGCTAAATATTTTCACCTTGTACAAGGTACCTTGTGAATTATACGTGGGGTACAATGAGAGTGCTACTGTGGTGGAGAAGCAGGGCTAATTACGGTGTGGTAGAGTAGCACTTAATAAGGGACGCTTACGAGTAACAAGACAATGAATTCATTTATCATCTACTGTACCTTCTACTTACAAATTAAACCCCAATGCTTTGGCAGATAATGATATTTGCCACTCTTTCATCATGCTCTCAATCCCCTCCTTTTACAGATGCCATTTTTCCTGCACCCCTGTAACACTCTTCATGGCACTGCCAATTGTGTTTGACAGTAAAAATCACATTTGAGATCATAGATCATATGTCAGCCTGCGGGACGGGAGGAGGTAAAAGGATGACAGAACAATTTTTGACTCAGGGCAATACCAAAAGCTTTTATTTCCCACCCATATAGCTCATCTTGTCATCCAGTTTTGGCATGTGAAGGCATGTTGAGGGGGCTGGAAATGATGACTGGTATGTGTAGTCTGTGACTGCTGTGCTCATGGCCCTGTCCCCAGTCTGTGTTTTGGAGCATAGGCACTGTTTGCTGGACCTCCTGCACAACTGAAAAAACCACCCATAAATAAGAAAAGTTAAAAATATCTTGTGAAATAATGCCCTGAAATTCTCTTCTCTGTCACAAAATGAATGTCAGGAGAAAAAAAAAGGAAAGGTTGTAAGGAGGCGGAGCAGTAGTGGGTGAGGGTGGGGTGGGGGGGGGACACTGCAGTAGAACATGGAACAATAGGCGCCCTCTGGCATCAACCTCTGGACAGCCCAAGCCGCTCAGCAAAGACACTGAACTCACCCACAATGAACTGCTGCAGCGGGAAGGGAGGCTTTAGAGAGTTCAATTTCCAACACAATTGGCTGTATTCTACTCCTTTAAATGCCAAGGAGATGGTGTGCAGCGTGTGCCTTTGTGAGGAGCTTTGCTTACAGCGAGTGTCCTCTAACAGGAGAGACAGAAGGAGAAAGACAAGAGATGGCGAAGACACGCCAGAATGGGAGATGGTTTGGGGACAGAAATAGTGTGACTGGATAGAAGAAAAGGAAAAACGAATAAGACTGAATGACCGGGAGAGATAGAGAGTAAAAGGGAAAAAAAAAAAAAAGGTAGAAACGAGAAGGGTAGAGAATGTCTCCTCTGGTTGTCGTTTCGCCAGGCTCGCAGGGACCGTCTGAAGGACAATGCTGCTACTAGTGAAGTGTGACGTTTGTCCTCTATGCAATTCACCACAGCCCCAAAGAAAACACTCACAATCAAGTGTCGATCATGCATCTCAAACACAATAAGCTCTTCCAAAAAAAATAAATAAAAAATACAACGCATTATACAGCAATATACAGCACTGACCTTAGGCAAGAAATGCTTAGGGAGAAAAACAAAAAAGCTACAGAAATGACATTCAAATGAGGCCATCTGAACCTTTGCTGTTGCACAGCAGTAAAAGAGCACCTTTAAAAGGTTTTTAGTGGTAAAAATAGCTTCTTTTTTTTTTACTGTATAACCTCCTGATGTTCAAGTAAATATAGCAAATAAAAACATGACCAGTCACATTAATGGCTCTGGTGAATTATTTCTTAAGGGTTTGTAATATTCCCTGCCATTCATCTGAAAGACCTGTTGTGCTTTTTTGGGTTTTTTTCCCCCAAGATGAAAAAAAAAAAGCAAATATCTACCGTGTCAAATTCCCACTGGAACAAATAATCAAAACGCTACTTAGACAAAACAGCAACTGCAGGAAGAACTGCACCTGACGCCTGTCTCCGTGTCACACTCAATATAAATATGCCCGCTGTCATCAGAAAAATTGCCAAGGAGGCTGTTTCTCCATCACTGTCTTCATTTGAAGGGCATTTTGCTGCCCAAAGGCAAACGCCTAACACACTCTCCAAGCGTGGCGCCCAGCCCCTTTCACGGAGGGCTGGCGGTGCAGCAGACAGGAGAGAGAAGAGCGAGAAATAAGAGAGAGTGAGAGAAAAGCCTTCGTCTCAAAGCAGACCTCACACTGGGTTCTGTCACTACAGATCAAAATCCCCTCAAAGCCATAGATCACTTCCACTATAGTTCACATGTTTCACACTTAGAAACTGTTTACCAGACTCAAAAGAGTTTGCCTGCACAGCACTCAAACACGGATATAGCTTAAAAACCAACGATAGAGCTCACTCGCAAAACAATAACTGCTTTCGATCCCAGAACACTGCACTTAAACATTTATACACTTTGAGGGGACGACTTCTTCGCTCCAAACAAATATTTACATCTATATGCTCAGCCCAGCTGAGTGAGAGGGTTGTGATGCCAGCTCTGCCTATAAGTGAGCTGACTGGCGTGACAAACACAGGAGTGCCTGCTCCTTCTTCTCGTGGAAATACCTGTCAGCGCCTGTCGACTGCTCACGCACACAATGATACATACAGGCATAAACAGCCAGGGACAGTCTGTCTCCTAAAAAGTTCCTTTAGCGTACCTGTGTGAGGCAGCAATACCAACCATCGCACAGTTTTGCGGATAAGTGACAGGCCTATATACGTGTCTGCCGGTGGTTAAGTCGGGGCCTAAAAGAGTGCCGCTTGGCTTAAATACGCCGACGCCGCATTGTGGTGCAGGGAGGAAACCTGTCTTTGGAAAGTCCTTCTGCTTGAGAGAGAAATGTCCCCCCTCATCTCAGATAAGGAGCTGATGAGATAAAGCGATAAAGTCAGTGCTTCTCCTGGGTCTTATCTGATGCTGTTATCTGACTGCACAGCACCCACCATCTCGCAATCTTTACACCCTTTAAGCACCTCTCTGAAACACTCACACCAGCATCATCGTGGACACACACACACGCACACACTCGCCATCTAATGCTCAAACATTCTAAACACCGCACCAGCTTATTGATTACTTTGACACGCTCCCATTGTTGAACAGATGGCACACCTAATATCATGTGAAATGGAACTGTTCTGTGTTATCTCATGGGGAAAGGACATAAAATGACTATTTTCTCACCTTTCGGAAAGACAGAGGGGGAAAAAAAACATCAGGAAAGGGGGAACAGAAGCTGTGCACTTACCTCTATGTCTGTTAGTAGTCTTATCAAACATAAGCATGGCATCATCAACCTGGAAGACATAAGAGGAGTACCGACATTAGCTTAATCTTTTCGGCAAGTACCTCGCATCACCCTCTCCCTATTGAATCGCAGCTCATCTACTCGCAGTAATTGCTCTTAGAATATTTATTTTCGCTCCTTTACACTGATTTCTTCCCCAGCACCCCTCTCCCACATAATAAATCAGAGTTCACGCTGTGTTGTCGGGTTACCACTTCCGTGTCCATCTATAGATTAAAATTTCAGCGATAAGGAAATCCATGCAATCACAGTGGCGTTGCGTGTTTTCTGGATTAGATGTGGCAAATATGTGGAGAGGCGAAGAGCGGTAGTGGGAGAAAAATTAACAAAAACTACCAGAAGTAAGAAAAAAGAAAGAAAGAAGAAAAAGAAAAACTGTGTTGACAATATGTTTATTTTGATGAACACTGATGTCCAGTCTTGGGGAGAGGGACAGATAGACACATTATACTAAGCGGGTGTAAGACAAATGTGATCCTTCCTCATCTCAGAGCCCCAGCAGCAGCAACAGCAGCAGCAGCAGCAGCATCCACCATAATATCATCCTTCATCATGTCCAATAAAGCCACACACAGACAGGCAGCATTTTTTTTCACACATCCCCGAAAAACAGATCTCTAGACACACTCTTCTCTCTATAATGCTGATGAAATGCTTAAAAAACAGACTGAGGCATGCTCATTTAGCCTGTGATGTT
>VUQG01007959.1:6964-19034 GCA_015106755.1 Etia nguti
AAAAAAAATTTTTTTTTTTTTTTTTTTTAAATTAAATCAAATTAAATGTAACTTTTTTTCTACCTGGTCTCTGACATCCATTCATTCAGCAAGTGTCTCAAACCATCGTTGTTTACATTTTGTTGAATGAATGAACAAAGCAGCTTTTGTGAACAGCTTTTTGGGTTTGTCAGTCTGAATTAATAATTAACTCTAAATTACAATATTCAACAATCCTTTATAAAACAACTATGACAGTAACAAGCACAGAACATCATCAGTGTCTAGCAGGGCCTCTTATTATTATGACGTTTTGTCCTTCGTCAAATCTTCTTTATCTTCTAGTCTTTTATTGTCCACCCTTTGATCATTAGATCATAGTCTCTGCTTCCTCTTCTTTCTGTCTGTAGCGATGGATGGGCAGACCGTTACGAAGTTGTGGAGGGTTTTGAGCAGGAAGCAGAGGGAGGCATCACAATGAAGCTCCAGTCAGAGGTGGTCAAGTCCTTTGACGACTATTACCTAAAGCTGCGTCTGGACAGCAATACCAGGAACCCCTGGTTCCCAGAGTTCTGGCAGTATCGTTTTCAGTGCCGCCTCCCAGGCCATCCCCAGGAAAAGAAGAACTACAAAAAAGTCTGCTCCGGTAGGAAATAACAAAATATTCAAATTTTTGACGTTTATAAGTAGGAGTGGATATTTTTTTTAAACAAATGACTAGTCACACAGTTTAGTTTTTCGGGCACTGTCTTCTTTTCTTCTGACCAGAGGGTCAAATATGACCATGAATATGAGAGCAGAACTCATGAATAATAATAAAACATGTGATTTGTTTTTTCCCCCTGTGTTTTCCTCCATGAATATTCTCTCCATTTGCTCGCAAAAGGTGATCACGGTAAATTGTGTTCTTGACTTGTTGATAGCTTTTCAACCACAATTCAAAAACTGCTCCAAACAAATCCACCCCGCAGAATGGCATTAAGACGAATTGGTCAGCATGCTTCTAAATTCAAATGATCAAAAAAAATCAACTAGTGGTTTGTGATGACTTCTCAGAGCCGTAAGGTTATGGATGTTTTTCTACTTTGTATCACACGTTTACAAACCTCTTATGTTCCAAAGATCTTCGAGGTGGTAAGTGTATCTTTCTAGACACGATTATTAAAACAGTATCTGTCTGAATTTCACCTGCACTTTGTTTGCATTTGACTCCTCTAAGACAGGATGAGTTTGACTGATGCTTTTTTAAACCCAGCGCTCTCTGTAATATCTGCGATTTAGTCAAATAAAGTAGATGGGTAGATGTCTTCATCCTGGCAGGCTCAGGCTTAGAGTGCGAAATTCATCAGTCAAACTCTGATGCAAAGCACTTGCTTGTTTGGTCTGTACGAGGAAAAGGAAAGAAAACAAAAGTTGACATATACACTGGAAAGCTGCACAAAGGAATGGCTAGCTCAGCACACGCTGCTGACACAAACACCTGAAAAATATGTTGTATGGTGAGAAGTTGCATCCCTTTTCCCCCCCACTGTGTGTGCATGTTGATGTCACAAGCAAAACATATCAGTATTTTAAATGTACTGTCAAAGGAGGCAACAATAAATATAGTTTTGAAGAGATCTATTTTTCCCCCCTTCTGCCAAACACTGACTGTGGGACAGTGCCTTTAGATGACTGAAGTACAACTTGCACAAACAGTCTGAGGATTTTCCCAGGCACTGGCTGTTCTCCTCATCTGTTTCCTATTGAGCTTTTGGGCATCAATGCTAATATATTTTGTTGCTGCACAAAAAAAGAGTTGTCTTTGTTTCTCTATTCTTCATGTCTTCTTCAAATTTCATCATACTTTTAATGCTTTCATTCACACAGAGTAATACATCTTTTAATACAGCAGCACAAAACTAGCTTAAGGAATAGTTGCAGGCATGCATTTAAAAGCCTTCCTTATGAATGTTTTTTTAATCTGGTGCCCTTTGTTATCAAGATTAAGAAGAGGGGACGAGATTGACAGAACTGAAAAAAATAAATGAATCGAGGTTAACAGTGCTTTGGTTTGTAGAGTTAATTTCTCTCTCTCTCTTTCTGCCTCGAAGCAGATTTTCTACACGTGCAGTTCAGAATTCTTTCGACTGTTTGACGACTTCTTCTTTCACCTCTAACAGGAAATGAAATTCTGCAAGAGAACTATGTACAGGATAGTAAGATGGGCTTTGTCATCAATGCCATCTATGCCATGGCTCATGGCCTTCATGATATGCACAAGGAGCTATGTCCGGGACAGACAGGGCTCTGTGAGGCGATGGATCCTATTGATGGCAGCAAGCTTCTGGACTACCTGCTCAAAACATCCTTCAGAGGAGTCTCGGGAGAGGAGATTTATTTTGACGAAAATGGAGACACCCCAGGAAGGTAAGAGGATGAAGAAGCTAGTAAAACTACATTTTAAGAAAAGCCAAGACATGAAAATAGAGATGTGATATCACCATCTGGGTCATAAAGTGCATTTCCCCTTCTCCCAATCTCCAACTCATTAGCACACACGTGTGCCCCAGTCTTGAGCATGAGAGGATGTAATTAGTCTGGACTGGAACAGATTTAGTGGATTGTCCACTGCAGCAGCCACTTTCATGTCTTTACAGTCCAACGGACAACATTTGACAGTCAGAAAACACAGCCGTGTCATTCCTCTGTCAGCTGGAGGTTAGGTCCAGCGCATCCTGGTTCAGTATAAAAATGAGGGCACACTGTGCACTGGTATGAGCGCTTGATGTCACATAACAGAGTTGTAAGCAGTTTGCGACTTCAGATAAGAAGAATGGTTTAAGCTGTGTAGTTGTTATCATTAAATTACCTTTCACTCTGATTCTGTCCTTTCCCACTCCCTCTCAAATCATTCCCTTTCTCACTTAATAAGTGTATTAATACATAGTCCTCCATCTCTCCTCAAACATCCAGGTATGACATCATGAATTTACAGAGCGTGGGTGATAATCGCTATGACTACATAAATGTGGGGTCGTGGAGCGAAGGCATCTTGAGCATTGACGACAACAAACTGTGGATGAACAGCAGCGACATGGTTCGCTCAGTCTGTAGTGAGCCCTGTTCCAAAGGACAGATAAAGGTAGGGATTCAGATCCTCCTTAAAGTAAATTCCCATATGAACTCATCCGTATCCTTCTCTGAGATATCATCTCGGCACATTTCACACTCTTCCAGAGCGACACATTAATCATTTAATGTTTGAGAAAAATGCAAAATTTTTCATGTTTTAGAAGACAAAGAACAATTAAAAAGCCTTTATAGAATTTAACTGAGGCTTAGTTTACAACCAGAGCTTTATGGAATGACGTAAAGGGCTGTCCTATGGATTTCTCAATCTTGTTTTTATCTCGCCTTAATAAAAACAGACTTAGCAGGATAACTGAGCTGGAAAATACTTTGATCCAGCTTCAGGCACAACAAGAGGCCGGATTCTCTGAGGCTTTACAGGAAAGAATAGCGGCGACTTAAACTGAACTTAACTCTTTGTTGAGATGCATAAAGGTGTTGTTATTTCACAAAGCCGGAAGAATGTATAGCTTTAAAAGACCCAGGCACAGTCATCTATCAGCTTGAAGGCTGAAAAACTGTAAAGAATACTCCAGTATCATTGCCTTTAAAACACTTTATATTTTTATAGGCTCTTGGGATACACAATACAGCATTTAAAATTCTTTATTCTACTTTCTATGTTTGCATTTTCTTCAAGAACTCAATCTGCCTTCTCTGTCTGATAATTAATCTGAGTCACTCAATACCCCCGTCACAGTAAAAGAGTTAAAGATAGAACTGAATGGGACCCCCACTGCTGGATATGATTAATACTCATATTAATCGGGCGCAATGGACAAAAGTCATACACAGGTTTGCCAAATACAGACTGAACTTAATGAGGTAATTACACACCTCTTTCCCATTTGAATGGGTGTGTTAAAGTACTTGCTACTTTATTAGAGGTACACCGAATGAAGGTGAAGCACATTGATTAAATCAATTTTATTAAAACATGTTTAACTGTTAATCTATCACACATAATTTTGTGGCAGAGGGTGACTATTCCTGCTTGGGTCTATGGTTGGATGCGAGATGGCCTGTATTTGTATAGCGCTTTACTTAGTCCCTAAGGACCCCAAAGCGCTTTACACTACATTCAGTCATTCACCCATTCACACACAGGTGATGGCAAGCTACATTGTAGCCACAGCTGCCCTGGGGCGCACTGACAGAGGCGAGGCTGCCGGACACTGGCGCCACCGGGCCCTCTGACCACCACCAGTAGGCAAACATGGGGTTAGTATCTTGCCCAAGGATATTTGGCATGTAGACTGGAGGAGCCTGGGATCGAACCACCAACCTTCCGGTGAGTAGGTGACCCGCTCTGCCACCTGAGCTACAGCCACCCTTAAGATCCAATTTGTTTGTTAGACTGGGACAATATTGGTACAGATAGTACAGACTGGCTGGAGAATACGATTCATCATTATGATAAAGCAGTTATAGACAAATTGCCAATGTTCTACACAGGAAATAGTTATTCTCTGTGTATAGGGATCAACTAGAGTTGACCCCTTTTACCAGTACTATTCTTTCTCTTCCTCAAACCACTGGATCAGAAAATCAGAGAATATCATTGTATGCTGATAATACCCTTCTTTGTGTAGGTAGTGCAGTTTCTTCTATACCACATGTTTCCACTTTTGAGTTGTTCCGCTTACTATGTGGATATAAAATCAAATGGACAGCATCTAAAAGCATTCTGCCCTCCCATATACCAGGATCTTCACGTTGACGTGTCCTCTTGTACATCATCCACTGTAACACAAAATTGTCGAGGTAAATACAGACACATTAAAACCCTAATGAAATTTCCCACACTAACTCAACGCTTGTATATCAATATTTAAAATGGACATACTCACTTGGGTCAATATTTGCTCTTTTATGATCCCTTTTGCTTCTTCTGGCTATTTCCAAATTTTAGTATGCACTTCTAGTTCTCTCTCTTGGTTTGATTATTCTCCTTCTGTCTCTTGGAGATAAATAATATGGAATATTTTACTGCCTCACAGATTGCAGGACCTAGTAATTAAATTTGGGAGCTGTAATTAAATTTCTTTTGCTACTTGCTATACTGGTAACGAAAAAAAGCGCATGCAGATCTTAAAGGGCACAACCATTTGCCATTTTCTAAATTCCAAGTGCAATATGTTTTCTTTGTTGTTTCTGCAGTACAGTTATGGGGAGGTAATGTTTGAGTTTGAAAGAAAAGTCTCTGTGTGTATTGGAATTTTGAGATTTACAAGCAGAATGTAATCTACCATGATAATCTTTTTTTTTTTTTCTATCGCAAATTAGGATTAGTCATGTGGGCATACGTTATCCTATGGGGATCAGCACTCCCTACAACCCATCTTAAAAAATTATTAGCCTCAATCAGATCAACACTAGAACAAGGTGCGGAAAACTTTGCGTTGAATTCAGCCCTCCACCTACTTTGTATGTGTTAATGTGCATGAAGGTTGTGGATGGAAATGGGGGACGTCAAGTAAAGACATCAATATAATCATTAGGATTAAGCATTGGGGGAACCACAAATGTCAAACTTTCAAATTAATCTCTACTGCAATTAAAAAGAGAAATGGTTTAGGAGCTGAACTGGTGCCCTTACTGTACATCTGTTCCCAGTAAATATGTCATTGATTTTTCTTGCAGTGAATCTTAATCCTTTATTTGCTTATATCACATGCTGGCAAGAAGATTGCTGATGCTACGCTGTCCTACATTTTTAAATCTTACTCCCATTACAAATGATTTTAAAAAAGGGATAATGAAGGAAAAGAGAAGTCTATGTAAATATGACAAACACACATAAGTTCTTATGTCACATAAAAAGTTTAAATTTGCACCATAAACTCATGTGACTTCCACTCTAGCTGAGCTAGGAGATGGACCGTTTGGGACAGTAAGCAAAAAAAACTGGTATTGAGCACAGTGCCCTCATTTTCTTCATTTGGGGACAATTGTTTTCAGACTGGCCATGCAACGAGTTGCCCCGAGGGAGGGTGCATCCTCTCTCCTAGCTGCTCATGCTTCCCCCTCTATCTGCTTTGTTTCGTGCCCCACTTATCACCCTGCTTTACATATCACAGTGCTGGTAACAGCTTCTTTGGGAGCTGAATGTAAAAGCAGCCGGCCTTGTTTTCTAAACACTCTGTCTGGGGCTCAAAAAAAACCCAAAAAACGCACAAACAAATCCTCATCTTGATATCCCCTCGTTGCTGATTAATTATTTAGGTTGCTTAAGGTGAGATGTTCTTTTTTTTCCACGGCTCACTGTAGTGACTAGCTACTGAACTTTCTTTGACATATTGTTGTTGATCATGTGTTGTTTCTCTGCGTGCAGGTGATTAGGAAGGGTGAGGTGAGCTGCTGCTGGATTTGCACCACATGCAAGGATAACGAGTATGTCCAGGATGAATTTACCTGCAAGGCGTGTGAGCTGGGATGGTGGCCGGATGATGACCTGGCAGGTAGGAGAAACAAAAACTGAAACTTTGTTTGTTTTTATTACATTGTTCATCCACACTCCTTGTCCATTACCCCTGAAACGATTCACACTTATTATTTTGCCCATTTCATGCATTTACTCTTAGCTCAACTACAGTACTTTTAGTGGGGCCGACTCCTCTGTTCTCTCAATAGTCATCTTCCCCCACCGCAAGGCTATTCACACAGCACCTCAGTGGTCTAACAACACCTTTTTCACCATACAGGTCCTGTGCCCCTGCTTTCTTCATTTCCTCAAACCTTAACACCACTCCCTCAAAAAATGTTGCTGCTCATTTCCTTCCTCTCTGCTCTTGTTGTGACCCAGTGCTTGTTCTGACAGCGATTTATAAAGTTGAGAGGAGCCCTCAATTCCCAGGTGTAAAATCCTATTACTGCCATGAGAGGCTTGAGGATACATTTCAGCAGTCTGTCAAGGAAAAAAAATTTCCTTGAGTCTCATTACATTTGAAAAATACTAATAGAGAGAGGTAATATGCTACTCACGGAACAAGAGTCTACAATTGTGAAGTTTTCTTGCTTATCAAGGTGTAAACCAGTTATAAGAACTGGTTTACACCTTGGTATGCTGATTAGTATCTTTCTGATTAGAATCCCCAGAGGAAGACAATTTGGTTTATTTTCAAATTTCATGTCTTATGATTTGGCATATTAGGATTTAGCATGCAGACCAGAACTGGGTTCCTCCGTGAAGTCACTGTAATGCTATTAGCAGAAGCATGTAATTTATGGAGTGTTAAGCTGGGGAAGTCTAGGGATGTCATTTTTCTCCAATTAAGCTCTCCAGACTTCTTCTCTGTGTTGGATGAGGAGTATGCAGGGCATCATGACAGAAGAGAAATAGAGCTTTGGGATGTGTAGGATGAAAAATGCAAATGAGTTCCTGTCAGTGCCATAGCGCAAATGTTGGGGGCACATGTATAGGCAGCTATAGGTGTACGAGGAAGTACACAAATAAGAAAAAACACATCTATTAATATGGTCATCAGCAATTAAATATTGTAAAATACATTTAGGAGAGTCTAAGAAATCCAAAATCTAAAAATTTCAACCCTTTTTTTCCCAGCATGTTGTTATTGCTGTGTGAAGTTTTGGCTCTGAGGTTTTACAACATTATTTCCAACACAACAACGTGACACAAAGAGTTACCATAAGAAGTATTTAATATATATCTAGGTTGTTAAACTTTTCTGATGCTGCTAAAAGTTCATTTTTATTATCATACATAAAATGATGTTATCATGTCAAATTATTAACTGAGTGTAGTTTAATACTGTAATTGTTCAAATAAAATTCCTAAAACCAAAATGTATATTAAAAAATTGCCTTACCGGTGAAATTTATTTTCAGTGTACAACCATTAGCGGTTACCCAAAACGCTTGTGTAACAGAATGTGAAGACTGAATGCAATAATTAAAGTAGTGCAGTATATATATTTTACAAAACGTGAAAACACAAACACTTTATGCCATTTTTAAATTAAAAAATAGGTTTTAATCGATTTGCAAATCTTTGAATTGATGAAAATTACAGCAAGTTTATGCCTCAGATGACACATGAGTTAACCTAGTTCTTTTATTTATTTTCTTCTATTAACGCTTCAAGGCAAGGTAAATACCCTACAATAATATGTGCATGTGAAAGGCACTAAAATCAGGCCATTGTCAACACTCTGATTTCTTTACTCACTCTTTCATTCTCCTTGACTAACTGCTTCCCACCATGTTTTAATGGACCTTTCATTCAGTAAAACTAACCGCAGGACGAATAAAAAAATGACCGAACACTGTTTCCTCTACTGTTTCCAGGTTGCCAGCCCCTGCCTTTGAAGTATCTTGACTGGGCAGATGTGGAATCTATAGTTGCTGTGGTTTTCTCCTGCGTGGGCATCCTGGTCACCTCCTTTGTTACCTTTGTGTTCATCCAGTACCGTGATACACCTGTGGTTAAATCCTCCAGCAGAGAACTCTGTTACATCATCTTGGCAGGCATTTTCCTAGGCTACATCTGTCCATTCACATTAATCGCCCGTCCCACAGTGGCCTCCTGCTATTTGCAGCGGCTCCTAGTGGGCCTTTCATCTGCCATGTGCTACTCTGCCCTGGTGACCAAAACTAACCGCATTGCACGCATTCTGGCTGGCAGCAAGAAAAAGATCTGCACCAGGAAACCCCGTTTCATGAGCGCCTGGGCCCAAGTGATCATTGCTTTTATGCTTATTAGTGTGCAGCTAACTCTGGAGATTACACTCATCATTCTAGAGCCCCCTGAGCCCATCAAATCATACCCCAGCATACGGGAGGTCTACCTCATCTGTAACACCAGCAACTTAGGCATGGTAGCGCCGCTGGGCTACAATGGCCTCCTAATCATGAGCTGCACATACTATGCCTTCAAGACGCGGAACGTGCCCGCCAATTTTAACGAGGCTAAATACATTGCCTTTACAATGTACACTACCTGCATCATCTGGTTGGCCTTTGTGCCAATCTACTTTGGCTCTAATTACAAGATCATAACCACATCCTTCTCCGTCAGCCTGAGTGTAACAGTGGCACTGGGCTGCATGTTCACACCCAAGATGTACATAATCATTGCCAAACCAGAGAGGAACGTCCGAAGCGCCTTTACCACATCTGACGTGGTGCGAATGCACGTTGGAGATGGGAAGTCTGCGGCTCAATCAACAAGCAACAGCTTCCTGAATATGTTCCGCCGGAAGAAGCCCGTATCAGGCAATGCCAAGTGAGTAACCTTTTGTGCTTTTTCATCTTTCTGTTTGGATTTTCTTTTCTGGGGTCACTGGTTAGAGACCAAAAAGGTGACTAAACTCTAAAATTGGAAAAAAAAAAATCATATCAAGCTATCACTTTTTTGTGATGTATTTGCATGTCAGTGGTCTGTTTTTATCTTTCCAGTACCCCAATCAGTGTTTGTATTTATGTAGTAAAAACTGGTTCTTATGGCACATCCCCCTCCCCCTGAGAATGAAATATCATCAGCGAAATTTAACAGGAAAGTCAAGATGGGACATTTGCTGTCATTGATTTAAAGCTAGAAGGCCATTCAAACGTGCCAGGGATAACGAAAGTACAGATTTCATGTGGCGGTTCTAGATGTAAGACTTGCATATAACTTTTTTGAGATCCACAGCAGTGGCACATGGACAAGTGACTAAAGTAAGGAGCGGGGCAGAGAAGGAGAGTGATCCCAATATGTTTAAGTGTTGTCTCTTACCCCTGCTATGCAGCCTATCTAATCTTCTAACCCTTCAACCTTCTATACTGAGGAGCGTACTGTCAAGTGTCAAGGCTGGCAAATGTTTTGGAGTCATTCAACTTCCTTCTTGGAGAGCTGCACTGCCAGTTTGTCTATTTTATAATACAGCCTGGGGAATAATTTAGGTATCCACCATTCAGATAATCGCTGCAACGAGATAGCTGAAAAGTGTTGAAGCTGAAATCGATTTTTTCTACAAACTTTTCCCCAATGCACTATGACAACTTGGTTGTTTAACTCAAAGTGCTGAAAGTAATTGTTTTTTTATTGATTGGTTCTCATCTTTTGGCGCATTTGTTGACAACCTGCCTGGATTCTAGATCTCATTTAAAGACATCATTTGATTCTGTGATCCTGGCACTCCCGAGCTGGCAGTGGCAAAAATATTTTTGACCATGCAGCCCTCCAAGAGGGTGATCTGCCACCCTGCTGCTTTTGGTTTATCCTGAATTAACCTCACATTTAACTTTTCTCAGCATGAACACCCTCCCCTCACCACCTCCCCGACTAATCACATTAGAGCCAGTCCTAGCTCATTCTCCCCTAAACACTGTGTCGTCATCAGGCCAAACCTGGGCAAAACCAGAAATACTTTGCAAATGCATGCACCCATCTTTAACAACAAAAATAGACAGTCAGGAAGAAGACAAAAATAAATGAGATGGATGGCTCTTAAATCTGTTATTTCAATGTCTGACAAAAATGTATGATCATAATGCTGTCTGCAGCACATTATGAATCACTGTTTGTCAGGCTGATAAATGTGACGCTCTTCAGAGGTCATGAGTGAACACCTTAGCAAAGCTCTTAATGTCAAGTCATGTACTTCAAAAGTATTTTAACATGCAATGAAATGTTGAAATGCTGCTGCTCTGTTGTCTTATGTTGCTGCTATGTTGATGTTGTTTTTCTGCCTCCACCTCCTGGTTTCCTGTGACAGTAACTTGGGTTTTTATCTCGTTCATAGTTCTAATGGCAAGTCTGTGTCATGGTCTGAATCAGGTCCAAGACACCCTCCGAGGGGGGGGAATGTGTGGCACAGACTGTCTGTGCATGTGAGGAAACAGGAAGCCGGCTTGAATCAGACGGCGGTCATCAGGCCCCTAACTAACACCCCCGACCCCCACAGCTGTGAGCCCTCCACCTGCAACACTGGCACCGGCTCCCAAGACCCCCCCCCAGAACCACCTGGCACTAAGCCTCTGTACAACCTGACGGAGGAAGACGACGAGGGCGACGCACAGCGCCCCCTTTGGACTCCAACTAGCACTGATCGGATGCGAGGGCGGGAGTCTGATTTGGATGAGCCGGCTTCTCTTTTGCCCTCTCACTTGACAGGCCACACCACAGATCGCTTGCACAGGGATGTGGTGGACACGCACAGCTCCCATGCACCTGCACTGAATGACCGCACTGCCAAGGAGGCAATGCCTGCCAACGAGCCTTTGAGCTTGACACCCTCTCACCTTCCTTCAGCTCCACAGCGTGGGGCATTTGCAGAAGAGGGGCTTGAGGATGAGGAACTGGACCTCTTACACAGCTACATTTATGACGCCAAGGAGGAAGGGGAGAGGGAGGATGGGGAAGGTGAGGATTTAATTCAAAACAAGGCAACACTGGAGGATTCCCTAGCTCTGTCTCCCCCCTCCCCCTTCAGAGACTCTGTGTATTCAGGGGACTCTGTCACCGGCTCCCCCATCATCGATTCGATGCTCGGTAGCCCCTCGGTCTACACCGCCGACATCCTCCGAGACTACGCACACAGCTCCTCAACACTGTGAGAGCAAAAACCAACGCTGGCACAGCGTCTGTCAGCAGACTTGAGCATCACACAGAGTGCATTACACTGACACACACAGACACACAACACGTGCAACAATACGATTTAACATTTCAAGTTTTTAACATTTGTTTATTTGCTCTGACATTTGCTTGCTTAACTGTATTTATTACTCTGCTTTTATCAGTAAGTGGTTAATCGAAAGAACAGGTAGACCACAAATTATCTTCGAGTGCTTACATTTCTGAGGGGCTGTGAGTGCACAATGCCTTCCTGAAAAATGTAAAACTGGGACGCGTGCCAAAACTAGTCAGCTCTCATGCCAAATTTTTTAATGAATGAAGCAACACGGAGAGTCATAATAGAAGATGTAGCTGTGGGTTTTGGGTTTTTTTTTTTTTTTAAATAAAGAAAGTGCAGTT